>JBCEWC010011324.1:0-16796 GCA_038996855.1 Solanum aculeatissimum | reverse complement strand
CAATACTACTATGAACCTAGGTCAATCCACCTGCCCCGTGAACCTTGACTTAGCCATTTAAACCAACCACAGCTTGGTCAAGCTTCTACCCAACTTGATGGACCACCAAACGGTCCGTTTGAGGTCTCACGGACCGTGGGGGTGGTCCATGGACCTTAACTTAGCTTTTGGGATGGGTCCTAGCCTCCCAATGCTCTCTGGACCATTTGAAGGAACCCCAAATGGACCGTGAATAGTACCACGGTCCGTCTCCCATGCCTTGGGCCGTTTACAAGGCCCCTTTCCAATGTCTTCCGAATTTTAGGCAGCCTCACTCTTTAGGCCATAACTTTCTCATACGAGCTTGAAATCAAGTAAGACAAGTTGAGTTGAGAATATAATTCGAAGATCTTCAATTCCATATGCATTAGCTCACATGATTCAATGCACACCAAAAGGTATGATTTTGTGAAGCTCACTGTCCAAACGGCCCCTATAGGCCCCAAAATGATCCATTTTGCGTTCGGCCACTTAAACCCAACCCATGGCTAACAAATATCAACCATGACTAGTATAACATCATACAAAACCAACCATAAGAGGTTTCAAAAATTTTCGGTTCGTTACAGATGACAAGGGCACATACATAGAAGGAGAATATAGGAAGGGATAGTATACCAATATGCCATGAATCCATGATGCATGAAATGTCATAATGCTTATAGTATAGGGGATATGACCATAAAAAAGATCCAAACTCATGTGAGCTACAACATGAACTTGTCCGATAAGGCCTCCCATCGGATCGGAGAAGATTACTTACCATTGGTAATCTACACCACATCTTACGACCCGGTCATTTCGGTGTGATGGACACTTTCTTTATGATCCGGTCATTTCAGAAGAGTTTACATAATAAATCATATCATATCATAGTAAACCTTACGGGACTCCCATTTTGGTAGCATACCTACGTTGGCACATAGTTTCGGGAAAGGAGTGGGACTCTTAAGTATAGCCCACTTACTACTCCAATCCTTCTCGGTACTAAGTCGTCACCCCATAAGAATACATATACATATACATGCTTTCAAAATGGAACGGAAACGCTTGACTTCGTAATTATGCATACTTAGGCTTAAAGGCCAAATCACTTGCTTTACTTTCATGCATAGTTGCCAAGAGGCCAAATACATTTCATAATCATGCTTCATTGGGATAAAAAGCCAAATACACCTTCATGTCAAACTTCATGCATAAGAGTAGCTCTGTACTTGTCAAATCATATTGGTGTAACCACCCATGGTTGCTCAAAGAGCCAAAACATAGACATTATGTAATCACATTCTTGTCATAACCCATACTTGTTAAAAATCATAGTCATAAACATATTTGGGACTTAGCCCTCATCAAAAGCTTCATAAATCCATGTTCATGCATGCAAATGCCATGATTGATAATGAGAGTAGCATGGGTACTAGAATTCATAATTTAAATCCAAATCAAGAGGAATCCATGAGAAGTTCATAGTTAAATCAATGATTAAACTTCAATTTAACATTACCCATGCATAATTTAGATAGTAAGGGGACATGCATACTTGTACCATCTTGAATCAAAGTAATTCACCAAATAGGGACTTAATTCATCTCAAATTCATTAAATAATAAAAGTCCACAGTTCAATTGCAATAAATTATCCTCAAATTAGAATACCCATTTAAAGAAAATCATAATTTCATCAAACATTTAGAAAAGGATTTTGGGTCTTCATGGTTGGAAGAGAAATGATGAATCAAACCCACATACCTTGAGTATAGTAAGAAGGTTGAGAAGATTCTTATGAGAACTTGAATTTCCCCTAATCAAGCTTGGTCTTCAATGGAGGATGAGAGAAATTAAGAGAATTTTGGAGATTAATTTGAAGGTTTGAATGAATAAAAGGGGATTAAGGTTTAATCTAGGGGTTTTAGGCGACTTTAGAAAGGCTAAAATAGCCCTAGGGGTAATTAAAATTACCAATTCACCATTAATGAAATAGAGCAATTAACTAAAACATCACTGATGGGAGCATCTACACGGTCCATGTAGTGGTTCACGGATCGTGAACCCTACCATGTGACATCACTTGGTTAACACCTTGGCTTGCAATCTTGGGAGACTTTCTGGATCACTTCACAATAGGACTCATGGTCTGTGAAGCTGTACACGGACCGTAACTGGTCCGTGGAGCCTCACTTGGCCCGGAGTCCTGGCCTTGGGGTCTCATGAGTTTTTGGACCACTCCACGAAGGACCCTCACGGATCGTGAAGCGGTCCGTAGAGCTTCACTTGGTCTGGGGCCTTTGTCCAACTAGACAAGGACTTACTGGATCAACCCACAGAGGCCTTTCATGGGTCGTGAGCCTTCCCATGGCTCGTGAACCCTCCCGTATGTCCCTGACTTAGCCAGCATTGGCTTCTCTTTTTCCAGAACACTTTCGACCACAGACAGCCCAACCAAAACAGCTATAACTTCCATATACTAACTCCAATTTGAGTGAAACCAATTGCGTTGCGAAGATAACTCGAAGAGATTTGTTTTGATATGTCATAGTCCATACAGTTCATCTCATACCAAGAGATATAGTCATTCAAAGTCAGTCCTCCTACCCGATTTCATACAAAACTCTCCCAACACGATTTCCTTGAATACAACCACTTAATTAGAACTCATGACCATTACTACACATTTATAACAAGTGCAAAATGGTCCTTGATCCACTAGTATAAAGTTTGAAAATTTTTAGGTAGTTATAGTATTCCCTAGTGTATTGCCTTGGGGTGCACTTGTCTTATTTGTATATAAGAAAGATGGCTCGATGAGAATATGTATCGATTATAGGTAACTGAACATGGTGACAGTCAATAATAAGTATCCTCTACCAAGGATTGATGACCTATTTTATTAGATTCAGGGTGCATCTAAATTTTCTATGATTGATTTCTAATATGGATATCATCAGTTGAGATTAGGGTTTCTTACATTCCTAAGATAGCTTTTTGAATGAGACATGGGCACTATGAATTTCTTATGATGTCATTTAGGCTAACTAATGCCCAACAATATTGATGGAGTTGATTAATGGTATTTTCTGGTCATATCTAGATTCATTTGTTATTGTCTTCATCGATGATATATTGATCTACTCTAAGTCAAAGACGGATTATAAGTAGTACTTGATGATTGTGCTACAACAGCTTAGAGAGGAGAGGTTGTATGCTAAGTTCTCCAAGTGTGATTTTTTGTCATGACTAGGGCATAGGACTGACATGGTGAATGGAAACTTGATATTCCCAAAACAAGCCTCATAGCATCCACATGCACATCATCAATTCAGAAGTGCATAATTAAACAACAAACAAATAATTCTAAGGGAAGAAGGGCTTTGAACTTAATCTATAGGGATATCATAGGGAAAGGGATTAGCATGAACTCACATAGAAAATAAGACTAAGGGATGGGTAAGTATGACTCACGCTATGGGGCAAGGACATGGGAATCTCATCATCATATCATAACATCAACATCATAGGATAGACAAAAACATAATCTCCATAAGCAATAAATAGCAAGCTAGTACATAGAGTTTACATAATCTCCAACAAATATCTCGAAGTCATAGATAGGAAAGGGGCCAAGACATATCTCAGGCTGACCCTCAAGGTAAAGTGACATAAAGTAAACATAGTGCATCATAGGTAGATAGAAGGTCGGTCTTTTCCTTGGAGTAAAGGACTCATCACAAGCACAATCTCACAAATCCAAGATAGTCATGAAGAGGTGGATGAGGATAGTCTCTGGTTTCTACATGGTTATATCATATAGGCAACAAAATATGCATTAGTACGTTTGAATATACTAAGTATGTGGGCATACAACGCATATGAACATGATTGCAGGCATGCAATTCATATGAACATGTTAACCTACAAATACATGTTTGATGACAAGGGCACATGTATATATAGAAGAAAGTATATAAGAAAGAATACAATATCAATATGCCTTAAAATGCATGATGCATGAATGTCATAATATTTTAAAAATAACGGGAATGTGACCTCAACCAACATCTAAGACCAAATGAGCTATTACTTGGAATTATGATATTCACCCTACGTCAAAGAAAGAGTGATCCACTTGCAAAAGATCGACCATGCTCCTCTTTATAGGACTTTCCCATTTTGGAGAAATAACCTTACCTTATGGGACACCCCATTTCAGAAAGGATTTTCTTTCATAACATAATCATCCACAAAGGGGCATAAACATGCACCTATGCTTGACACATAGTTATGAGGAAGGAGACTTTGTATAAGGACCTCTTAGGTCGATCCCCCACCTTCAATCCCATTCGATGCTAAGTCATCATCTCACAGGAATACGTACATATATACATGCTTGAAGTAGGAGAATAAATCTTTTTAAATCATCATCATGCATACTTAGGCTTAAAGGCCAAATCAAACTTCATTTCATACATTCATGCATAGGAATAGCTCATTCATACTTATACATGATGGTGTACTGATGAGTGTGTAATTCACACTCATTTCTTGCTATTTTTTTATGATTTTGTGTTGTTAAATGACTAACTTGAGGCTAAATAAGCTTTGAATGGTGTTTGTTACAGGTACATTTGATTTGGATTTGGATCTGCTGGAAATAATTGAAGATGGAATTGATTAGAGGGAAAAAGGAGCTGAAATTGCACAAAATAATACTTGGCAGTATTTACACTCCGCGAATGCAGCCTTCAGGTTCGTCATCACGGAGAAGTGGAGTATAAAGAGGCGCATAGGTGGATCAAAAGTCAAGCAACCTCCATGATCGTAGAATTCTTAGGCACGAATGCGGAGTATCAAACTTCAGTTAACCTCCGTGAACACGGTCATAGCTCCGTGAACATAGAGTACTTCAGTGACCAGTGTCATGGTAGTTGTGGAATTTCACCATTTCAGCCTCAATTATCATATAGATGCACTCCCAAACCTTATTCTAGATTGATGGAATCGCTAGAAAAAAATTCATACAACTTTGAAGAGAGAAAAACACACCTTAGTGTAGATTTTACTTTTGGGTGAGGATTTTGAGTAAGTTTTCTACAAATTCTTTAATGGATTGATGAGAGTGGGATTATATTTTAAAATTCTTCACTCACTCTTTCTTTTCTTATTCTTGAATGATTAGTTTGTAGATTTAGTTGAGTATTGGATATTGAATTATTTATGGGTCTTGATTATTACTCTTGCTTTCATGATTAGTTGATGATTTTCTTGTAAAATCAAGAGGGTTTCTCCCAAATTACTTTGATTGATTGAATTTATTTATGATTTCATACTTACCTTCATGTTTAGCTTATGATTTGAGGTTGCAAACTTAAATCTAGGTTATATCTCTGCTTATTGCATGAGAATGTGTAGTTGGAGTGGAAGGTTGCATGATAGTCATGGGTTTATGTGTTGAGATCCTGATAGGGAATCAACGACTAAGGTATTAGGAATGTTACTTTGACTTCTTAAGCCAAGCATATCCTAGGCGATCCACGTGTGATATCCTAGCGGATTCATGCAAAACACCCAATATCATAGATGATTTGGGTTACAAGCAACCTATCCTACCCATAGAGTCTATTTAATGCTAAGTGTGATGGGTCGTTTGGGTTTTGATTAATTCCTGTCTTTCCTATCCTTGATCCCTCGCTTGATCAATCCTTTCCCAACTTTTCTTTTATTTTGGATTAGTTGTTAGCTTAGTTTCCTCCCATCTTACTTAGAACTTGTTTGGTACTCACTTATCGAATCAAAATCTAGTAGCCATAGGTCCTTGCTCTACTCAATTGCTGACACATTGTTCCCTGTGGGATTCGAATCCAACCTCAAAAGTTAGGTAAATATGCTGATGACGATCATCCCTTTGTCCTTTAGTGATGTAGGGTTGAGAGACATCATGTACACACAATCATAATTGCTTAAAAATCATATCATAGACATTATGTAATCATGTGTCATGTCATAACCATACTTGTCTTAAAATCATAGTCATCATCATAATTGAGTGATAACCCACATCATAAATCTTATGAAATTACTTGTTCATTCATGCATATTCCATGAGGAATGAAGGAATAGAATGGGTATTACAAATTCATAATCAAAATAACATAATAAGATAAAGTCATAATAAATTCATAGAGAAATTAACAATTAAAACATAATTAAAATTACCCATGCATAAGTTCATAAATTAAAGAGACATGCATATTCAAGTTTCATAAAATCCATTGAAATCATCATAATAAGATTTAAATCATCATGAAATCAATATTTAGTTTATCTCATATCTCAGTTCAACAAATTAAAACTAATTTAAGAGACTCATTTGCAAACTATACCTAGAATTCATAAAATTAAAGAAATAGATTTTTGGGTCTTCATATTGGAAGGGAATCATAAATCAATCTCACATACCTTGAGGAGATTAGGAGAAATAAGATGAATTAGATTTGAAATTGAAGAACCTTTGAATTCCCCAACTTAAATCTTCAAAGCTTGACTTGAGAGGAGTTTTGGGAATTTGAATTTTTGAGTCTAGGTGTTTGAATTGGGAATAGAGTGTTTTGAATGAGTGAGGGTTGAATTAGGGGTCTTAGGATATCCATAGAAGTCATAAAAGGTCTTGGAAGTGAACGAAATTACCATAGGGCCTTTAATAAAACAAAATAAGAAAATAATTTTGGACCCCTGTACTAAGGGACTTCATGGCTTGTGAAGCCCTATACGGCTTACGAGGCCCTGTTGTAGAGGGTACCAAGTTTTGAGATAGGGATTTTATACTTAGTTATTTTGGCCAAGGGCCCCCCCACCACAATCACCTTCACGATCTACGGTGCTCGTCACGGACTGGTGGGTGGTCGTGGTTGTGCCTTTAGGCTAAATCATGGGCCTCCTATGATCCCCTTTCATGGACCACTAGCTTTGAAGATTTCCATGGAGGACCACATGGCCTTAAACCTCTCATAAATCCAGGAAACACCAAGGGATGGCCAAGGGCCACTTCTAAGGTTGCCTCTACAACTCTTGGACCCTTCCACGGCTCGTGAAGGTGGCCTTGGGAAGACACCTTGGTCAAAACCATTGGAAAATAGGATTTCAAGCATCGTTAAGGCCTCCCAAGGCTTGGGTCCTTACAAGTTTTGGTTGATTTCGATGGCATTCCTAGTCATATTGTGTCTAGAGAGGGTATTCAGGTTGATCCAGTTAAGATTGAAGTGGTTCAGGGTTGGATTAGACCTACTTTGGCTATTAAGATTTGGAGTTTGATAGGATTAGCTAGTTATTACAGGTGATTTGTTCAGGGGTTTTCTTCTATAGTAGCTCCATTAACCGGGATCACTCAGAAAAATGCTCCATTCCATTAGTCGGATGAGTGTGAAGAGAACTTCCAAAAGAGTAAGTTACTATTGACCATCACTCCTCTATTGACTTTGTCAGAGGGTGTTAGCTTTACAGTATATTATGATGCATTCAGAGCTGGTTTGGATAGAGTTTTGATACAAAAGGGAAAGGTGATAGCCTATGCCTCTAGACAATTGAAGACTCATGAGAAGAACTATCCCACCTATGACTTTAGTTGGCAGTTGTTGTGATTATGTTGACACTGTAGAGGCATTATATTTATGGTGTTCAGTGTGACATCTTCACTGACCATCATAGTCTACAGTATATATTCAGCCAGAAGGACCTAAACTTAAGATAGAGAAGGTGGATTGAGCTTCTTTTATGATTGTAAGGCCCCGCATGTTGGAAGGTATGAAATTGCAAGGAAAATGAAATCTGGAAATTTTTCTAATTTACAGTGGTTCACGATGGAGTTATACGGATCCTATGTTGAAGTATGAGTCATACTTTAGATCATGAGTTTTGAGTGTATATTCCAGTAGCCTAAGTTTGGAGGGCCATTAGTGTACAAAAGCTTCTACGGGCCGTAGCCCATGCTCATGGAATGATAATCAGGATTTCTAAGATTTGAGATTTTTAGGGGTTCAAGGTACTGGCTATCAGATGGCTCGTGAAATGATTTATGAGTCAAAAGTTAGTTCATGGAATGAGGTTTAAAGAATAGTTTCTTAGAGTCCCAAAATGCTATCAGATGATACCTTTTCTACAACACATAAAATGAACCACGACCCGTAAATGGGGTCTCGTGGTCCTGTCCAGTAGGATTTTTAAAGGGGTAAAGTTGACCTTTCCTATTATTTTAAGGGCTATACCACATCGTTTAAGGCCTCAAATGGCCCCTTTCTAGCCTTATACACCCAACACTCTTACATTTCCATTCATTTCTCTCAAAAAGCCCTAAGTTTAAACTCTGTCAACATTCTCAAGTTCTACAAGGTATTCAAGAAAAGGGTGTGAGCTAGGGTTCAAATATTTCCTTCATCTTCCAACGTTTTTTTGTCTCCTAACAAGAAAGATATGTGGGTTTTGATTGTGGGAACCTTTCTTCCATAAGCTCAACCATTCCCCTCCCTCATTTATTTTTAAGATTTGGGTATTCATGGATGTTTTATGAACTCTTTCATGTGAGGATGTCATTATGTATTTTATGATGGGTTATTTTCATGCATTATCATGAAGTGAAATTCCATGTGAAACTTTTGAATTTTGTAAGGGTTTGATGGTGCCCTAACCAAGTTTTTACTATGCCTTTGGTGGGTCATTTTTGATAAATGTTTAAGTGTACTTCACTCCTCTCATAGTATTTACTCATGAATTGCATAATTTGAAACTTATATGCATGTACCCACCATGAATTGATAAATATGCATGTCAAGTTTTCTAAAGTAATGAATGTTTTATGGCAAGTCATGAATGTTATGCAAGTTGAGACTAACAAGAGGGCTAACAAGTATGATATGAGATCATGAGCATAATTTGGATAACAAGAATAATGTAAAACCCTAATATGATATAACAAATTATATTTGATAAGCTACTCCAAGTATGATAGTATGATCTTTTGAGACTATGCACGACATGACTAAGATTATGTTTCAAGTACTCTGTGGGGTTATGACCTTGCACCGAGAGGACCTTGGTAGTCTCCCATTGTCCCTAAACTATGTGCCACCATAGGTATGATATGACTCCCTATATGGGCCTGAACCTACCAAAAAGACAATGTTATATGGTATGGGTGACATGTGAAATTCACCGAAAAGGTGATGTCGTAAGGTGGGGGCATTATTAAAAAAAGGTCATGTCATAAGAATAGTATTTTGTTTGCCTTGACAAATTAGACCACTCCATGTCTGGTGTAGAGCGAACATCAGAATTCCAAGTAGTAACTCGCTTGGTCTTACATGTCAATTATGGTCCTATCCCACCTATGTATGTCATGTTATATAGATTGATGATCTCGCGTGTATATTTTTACCAAGAATTTACCTTTCATGTCATGTTGAGCCTATAACCATTGAGTACGATTATGTACATTGCTTATTCACAGATTATGTTTTCATGTTGCATTTTGCCCCCGCATACTTAGTATATTCAAACATTCTAATGCATACTCTTTTGCCTACATGATCTAACCATGTAAGAATCAAAGCTCACATCCATCACCTTTCTCCTCTACGTGGCTAGATGATTTGAGTGAAGACTGTTATTGGTGAGTCCTCCATTTCGGGGACACTATCCATTTACTTTCATGATGTGTTTAAACTTGTCAATTATTTGGATACTATCTTTTGAGGGTGAGTTCAAGAGATGTTTTGGCCCCCGTTCCATTCATGACTAGAGGTGTTGTTTGATATGGTAATAGTTATGTATGTTTTGAGCTTGATTCGTTATGCTATGTATTATGGAAGACTCTCTTAGTCCTTATTTCCCTCTTTGTGCTGATGCTTGTTATTAATGATGTGGAACAAGTCCCAAGTACCTATCTATCACCAAAACGTGAGTCATACTTACCCACCCCTTAGACTTATATGCTATGTGATATATGTTAATGCTCTTCCACATATCATCCCCATAGTATGAGTGTAAAGTCCCAATTCCCTTAGAAATTATGTGTTGCTTGTTTGTTATTTATTTATGCTTCCACAAAACCATAGATGTGCCATGAATGCTTAAAAGGCTCGTTTGGGTTCCCATTCGTCATGTTACGTCTAGGCCGTAGCTTGGGGTGTGACAATGATGTGACTATCTTATACCACCAAGGTAAGGCTAATGTGATAGAAGATGCTTTAAGTAGGAAGGCTTCTAGTATGGGGATTCTTGTAGGTATTCAGGTGGAGGAGCGACCCTTAGCTAGAGATGTTCAGAGGTTAGCTAATGGGTTGGTGAGATTATAGCTTTTTGAGGATGGTGGTGTACTTGCTTGCTTAGAGTCTTTTCATCCTTGATGGATCAGATTAGGAGTCAAAAGTTTGAGAATGAAAAGTTATGTCAGATTCATTACAAGGTGATTAGAGGGGAGATCAAGGAAGCCAAGCTTGATTCTAAGGGTGTATTTGAAGATTGGGGTAGGATTTGTATGTCTAAGGTAGGTGATCTAATAAGATTTATCCTTGAGGAAGCTCACTGTGCTAGATATTCCATTCATCCAGGGCCAAGATGTATCATAGTTTTAGCTAGCATTACTAGTGGTACAACATAAAGAGGGATATTTTAGATTTTATGGCTAAGTGTTTGACATGCCAGTAGGTCAAGTGTGAGCATCTGAGGCCAGGTGAAGAGTTATATTGGATGCCCATTCCCGAGTAGATGTGGGAACACATCACCATAAACTTCGTAGTTGGCTTACCTCCTATAGTTGGCAGGTTTGACTCTATATGGGTGGTGGTGGACTAATTGACCAATTTCGCCCACTTCATCCTGGTCAAAGTGAAATTCACAGTCGAGATGTTAGCTCATCTTTACATCAGTCAGATAGTGAGACTTCTGGTTGTTTACATTATGTCAAATCATGGCTCGTTGTTTACATCCCATTTCTAGAAGGCCTTGCAGCTGGCCTGGGTACCAGACTAGATTTTAGTACAGCTTTTGATCCCTAGATATATGGTCATATAGAGAGGACTATTCAAGTGCTTAATGATATGCTTAGGGCTTGTGTTGTCAATTTTAATTCTAGGTGGGATCAGTATTTTCCTTTGGCGGAGTTTGCTTACAACAACAGTTATCATTCCAGCATCTAGATAGCTCCTTTTGAGGCACTATAGGGCAGAGGTGTAGATCACCCATAGGTTGGTTTGATTATGTCGCAGTTGATAGCCTTAACACTGATTTTCTTAAAGATTCCATGGAGTAGGTGCGTTTTATTGAGAGTAGATTGTTGATATCCCAGATTCGCTAGAAGATTTATGTTGATAGTTAGGTTCAACTATTGGAGTACATTGAGGGAGATCATATTTCACTGAGGAGTTTGCCCATGAAGGGTGTTATGTGGTTTGGGAAGAAGGGCAAGCTCCGCCCTAGGTATATTGGCCCTTTTGAGATCCTTGAGCGAGTGGGACAGATGGCCTAAAAGTTTGCCTTGCCACCTAGTTTATCCTTGGTTCATCCTGTGTTTCATGTATCTATGTTGTGATGTTGCATTCCCTATGATTCTCATGTGTTATCCCTTGATTCAGTGGAGTTAATTCAGAATTTGACCTATGAGAAAGAGCCCGTGGATATTTTGAATAGATATGTAAGGAAGTTGAGAACAAAAGAGATAGCTTCAGTGAAGGTTCAGTGGCACCACAAGCTCATGAGTTAGGCTATTTGGGAGATAGATTTTGATATGTGGGCTCGATATCCTCACCTCTTTGGGACATCAAATATGATTCCTTACCATATGTTCGAGGACGAACATTATTCTTAGCGGTGGATAATGTAATGACCCTAAAGGTCATTGTTAGAAATTTTAGTTAAATTATTATTTTTCCCTTCTTGGTAGTTGCTTTATGTCATTTTTATTGAATTGAAAAGTCAGATTTCAAAAATCTTGTAAAACGTTGGAGTTTTGCAAAGAAAAGAATTTTTAAAGGCTTAAGTTTGATAAATTTTGAGTTTTGAGGTCATTATGAGTGTTGGGTGTCGGAATGAAATTCTATCAATTCCATCAGCTTCAAGAATATAAAATTTGGTTTAGGAGAATTTTTAGAACTGAATTTGGAGTTAAAACAAAGATTTTGGACCTAAAGTTGGATTTTTAGTTGATTTTGGATTATTAGTTTGACTTTGGTCAACGTTCAGAGTTTGGAAGCTCAAATCTAAACTTTGATAGTTTCAGTGGTTTCGAACGGTAAAACTAACACTAGAAATGATCTCGTTGTAATTTTTAGAGTTTCCAAGGTTATTTTTGATATTTGAGTTTTTAACTAGTTTAAACATTCATTCTCGAGTTTTGGGCCAAGGGGGTATCAAATTCAAATTTTGATAGTTCCATTGAATCCGGAATATCATTTTTGGTAGGGTTCCATACTTATTTTATGTGTTTTGGATTCCAAACGAACCCCTGGGGTCCATTCCGAGTTTTGAAAATTGTTGAATTGACTGAATTTGGTACAACTGGAGTTGTACTCCGCGTTCATGGAGTGTAACCTACCTAAACCTCCACATTCGCGATTGTGGGGCCTGCATTCATGGAGGGTGGGCAATCAATGCTCAGCGTTCATGGAATGTTGGGGTGCATTTGTCTTCATGCTCGCGGAGTATTAAAAATACCTGAACAATTTTAAGTTTTAAAGTGATGGATTATGTTATTTTTCACCCTTTTCAAAGCTCCAAGCTCGGAGTTTAATGATTTTTTCAAGGTTTTTTGAGTCAAGACTATTGAGTAACTAATTTCTACTCCATTTCTTCTATTCCCATTAATTAATTTATTATTTTAACTTGAAATTTGAGGCTTTTAATGGGAGAATTTGGGATTTTTCTGGATATGAATTTTTTTATTTAAAAATTGATATTTTGAGTTCATTTCAACTCCATTTTTAATTGGTTTTCACCGTTGAAATCCTTATTACTTGGAGAACATTTTCATATATTAAATTTCAGATTTCATTTACTTTTTTTGGCATAGGAGTTTTTTACCATTTTATCCTTTTCACCTAAATTTCTTGATTTTGGTGTCATTAGATTCGTTATGTGATTGTGATACTATATTTGATTTGATTGTGACGTTATGGGTGTGAATTTGAGGGGAAAAGCTTCAGTTATTGCTTGATTTGGCTTCTAGTTAAGGTAAGTGGACTTCTAAATCTTGTTAAGCTTACTTGAATACTATGTTTTCTTTATTTGTGACTAGAATTGATTTGATAATCATTGTTGGGAATGTAAATTGTGAAAACAAGATGTAAATGTGGATTTCCATTATGATGAGGTTGTGTATGTTAAAGATTGGAATGTATCGACTTGTGATTTGATATTGAGAATCCCTTGTGGTATATAAAATGTGATTATAGATTATGTTGTGCCTATTGTAAGAAGTATTAGAGATATTGTTGTTGAGTTTCACTTGTGGGTTAGAGAAATGATTATAAGTTTGGAATCAGACCCATCACTATACCTTGTATATTGTTATATTGACTTAAATTAATGTTTAAGCGTATTGTGGCCTCTTGCATGTGCTTCTCATTATTGCATCACATGATTATTCTTTTGATGTGCATTCTTGATTGAGTTCCACTTATGAGACACTGATGAGATACTGAGGTAATATTTAAAGAGAAATAGGGATCAAGCCATATGTCCATGGCGAGAATATTGAAAGAGAGATAAGGAGCGAGTCACACGTATGTGGAAGGGAAACACTGATATGAGATATTGAAACATCGAGAATGGGCCTCACGATCTAGGGCAGGTACATGGACAAATATGTTCCCCATGGATTTCAAATTGATGACATCAATATATGTGTATTGTAGGACAGACATGCATCACAATACTTGACATTGCATTACATTATTTCATTTCATATCACTTCACTACATACCATATCATTCTACTATATGCTCTTATCTTGCTTCAGATATTGGAAATGCATTTATGAGATGATTATGTCAGTATTGTATGTGTTGAGCATTTGAACTATCTGATGATATCTACTGTGTAACTGAGTTGTATATTGAAATGTTGTGTATGTTTGAACTATATCTTATGGTATTTGTTGAGAATAAATGATATATAGATGCATATGTATATTGTTGTTTTTGGAATTTTTCTGAGTACAGGTGTGTAGATCGGTGGTATGTGATTGGTGTGGAAGGGTACATTATTTTGTATGCTTTACTTGTTGTTTAGATCCTCTTGTTGAGTGTTTGTCGTTTTTGGTACTCACCCTTGCTTCTACACATTTGTGTAAGTTGTGAGCCCGGGTCTACCCGAGTTAGCTTTCATCTCTACAGATAGGGCTTCCCAAATATTCAAGAGGTAGCAGCTTGTCAATTTTGGCGGACTCTCGGAGTCCGTTTCCATTTATCTTATGTTCTATTTGAGGACTGAGACTCATACTTGTAATTATTTTCTATTGTATTCGGTACTAGAGGCTTGTACATGTGACACTAGTCTTGGGATGGTTTTATAGACTTGATATTCTAGTGTTTATCCTTATTTAGACTTTATTTCTTCCATTTTAGTTTGTATTATTGAATTGAGCAAGTTTTCGCTCACTTGTCTTGGTGGGTTAGGAAAGTTTCATTACGCCCATTTTTGGGTCGTGATAAATAAGAGATAAGAACCTCCCAACTTCCTAAGAGGTAACAACATAGAACATAAAATTAATTAAATTGTACCCTTATACTTAATAAGAATATTTTAAGGCATGAAGTAAGAGTCAATTGAAGATTTAACCTTATTTAATTTGTATGTGTTGCCCTATGAACCTCCCATTTTCTTATATTCATTCAACAGTATATTAAAAGTTGGGATAGCGAGGTTATACGAATATAGATGGACCTGAATTTGAAACTCAATGAGAAATTAAGATATTCTTTTCTCATTAAACAATAGAAGAACATAGAATTGAAAATATATTTAATTATCAACATGGATTGTTGTGCAGTGACGGGACTGTTTCACCCTTAACCAAAGATCTCAAGTTTGATTCCTATAGAACTTTCGTACAAAGGGATAGGAATAGAAAAATGATGTTTTTACAATTGATGATATGGATTAGAAATGTTGTTTAAACTTTTTTTCCTTCATTAAAACACTCCTCTTTAGACAAAATTGTATTTTCGTCATTGGCTATATTTTGTTGTAATTACTTTATTATATACCTTTGAAGCTATTCTTTTTTCAATGGGGTAGCCTTTTTCCAACTAAAATAAACTTAATTCAGAAAGAAAATAGTCAAAAAAAAACTTTCAAATAATAATTTTTAAAAAGTGTTAAAAAAATATCCAGAAAAAAAATCCAAAAAAGAAAAAAATTTAAACATCATCCAAAAAATAGACAAAATTTTTAAAATAATAGATTTGATCCAAAATAAATAGTGAGAAAACTTTAAAAATAATAATAATAATTTAAAACAATTCTAAATGTTTTTTATAAACTGTCCAAATAAATAGGTCAACAAAAACCTCCAAAAAATATTTTTAAAAGGTCAAATTTTTCTACTAACAATTTACTTGATATTTAGGATTGAAACAAACTAACGCCAAAATATAAAGTTCTACAATCCAATACTAAGTTCAATTAGACATTAACACTAAAACACATATTATCTATATAAGGAGTAAATTTATACTCACGTCAAACCAAAACGCTTATTCACCGATGGGTTGAGATTCCTTACTTTCCATATGTATTATCCTATGTTGCATGGCTTGAGAAATATTTTAAATGATTATATTGTTGCTATTTTATGGTTTATGCTTTGTTGCATTGCATGCCCACATATTAGTACATTTAAAGTACTAATGCATACTTTTTGCCTACATGATTTAACCATGTAGGTATCGTTGCTCCTTGATATCCCCCACGTGGATAGCTTGGATTTGTGAATATTATGCTTGTGGTGAGTCCTCTAGTTCGAGGACAATATCCTACTTCTATCTTTCTTATGTTGAGACTCTATTTTGCTTTACTTTTTAGTTTGAGGGTGAGCCTTGGACATGTCTTGGTCCCTGTCCGATTCATGCTTAGAGGTGTTGTTGGATACTACGCTATGTACCTATGATGTGATGTTGAGATTTTATGGAGACATATCCCTTATACCCTATCCCTTATGTGATGTTATTTGATGTTATTAACAATGATGGAAAGTGATAAAAGTCCCAAGTCCCTATTTTTCCATAGCTTGAGTCCTACTAACCCTCCCCTTAGTACTTGCTTGTTATGTGATTCATGAAAATTCCTTTTCCCTATCTATCCCCACAGTGTGAGCCCCGATTCCCTTAGAATTATTTGTTGAGTGTTTATTTTATATTCCACAACCAAGGATGTGCAAACGATATACTAAGAGGCTTGTTTGGGTTGCCTTTGGATTTCTCAGTCGCTATGTCACGTCTAGACCCTAGGATTGGGTCGTGACACTCCCACTAAAATACCACTTCCTCTTCCACTCCTTATATATAATTAGTTTAGTGCATATGCTTTGCATATGTATACCATGTTAATTAATAAAAAAATAAATTATTATGTGTATAACTTATATCATTGAGCACACAAAGATAAATAATTATGTAAATATTACTATCTCATATAATTACATTTTTGGGGGGTAAGTAGGGGTAGTAGAAAGTAAGTGGGTAGTAGTAAGTTTAAATATATATTTGTTAAGTATGG
>JBCEWC010011323.1:0-16797 GCA_038996855.1 Solanum aculeatissimum | reverse complement strand
ACGGTGGGATGCTATGCTTTTTAAAGATCAAATTTATCCTCTCGTTAATATTGGATTAAAAATTATCTTTAATGATCAAAAAAATTAGTCATTATAAGTGTATTTATAACGATCGGAAAAGAAATTGATCACTATAAGTGTATTTATAACGACTGGAAAAAACTTTGGTCACTATAAGTATATTTATAACAACCGGAAAAAAATTTGGTCACTATAAGTATATTTATAATGACCGAAAAGAAATTGGTCACTATAAGTGTATTTATAACGACCGGCTTCATTTCCCTTCGTTAAGAAATGGTCGTTAAAAATCATTTTTCTTGTAGTGTTTGATTCTCTGCACATGCCCAAATCATCACAGTAGTGAGGTGATAAATATTTTTTATTTTTAATAAAATATTTTATCGTAAGACATTGAAATTTCTATTGTCAAACTTATGTTAAGAGTTTGCTCCGTTTAGCATTATTGTAAGAGACATGTGTCATCTTTAAATTTTAATTGCGCCATGATTTTTTGTGTTTTTGTAACGATATTTATACAAATATTAGAATGGTGTGTGCATCACATTGATTGAGTACTATACATGATCGAAAGTTACTGACAATAAGTCGATAAAGAAGAGAAGACAATTAACTTTTTAAGATAAGATAAGTTTAGGTTGCTATAGGTTTGTTCGATCTCACTAAGCATTAATAATTCATTAATAACTTTATTACTATAATAACATATTCAGTAAAATCTCACAAAGTTGAAGGTAAAATGTATGAAGACCTTATCACTACCTCATAGACATGGAAAAATTATTTCAAGAACACCCTCAATTCAAATATATCAATTCCAAAAATAAAAAATATTAGATTATAACTAAAGTGAAAAACAATTAAATTTTTATCCTCAATTAAATAATATCACATAAATTAAGACGTATCAAATAATAAAAATTAGGAGGTGAGGTGAAAAAAAAAGTGTGAAAGGCATACACCCATACAATACAGAGAGGAGAAATGTCAGAAAAAGTTAAAAGATTGATTGAGAGAGTATCAGACCAAATGTTTGGAACGCATTATTAAGGGGGTGTGAATATGACTTGTGTCTAATAACATGTTATCGATATAAATTTAAATTTATCGAACTCTAAATAGATATCGAACACTCGTTAGGAAATTTAAAAAATAAAATTAATTTAGATCATCATTTTTCCACCATTATTTGATTGGCAAAAATAAAATAAATTTAATTTAGATCATCATTTTTCCACCATTATTTGATTGGCAAAAATAAAATTAATTTAGATCATCATTTTTCCACCCATACAATACAATACAGAGAGGAGAAATGTCAGAAAAAGTTAAAAGATTAATTTTCTTTTTTTTCCTTTACTTCTTTTTTCCACCATTATTTGATTGGCAAAAATTGTCATTATTCTCATCATTTTTTTGGTCGGTTATTATTCTCATATTTTAATCACTCTATAATTCGTTATTCTTTTTGCTTACATTATTGACCTTCTATCTATTTAATAAATTTGAAAGTGTCTGCACCATATATACTCCTCAATCATATATATAAAAAAAAATATCAAAGAATTTAATTTTTCATATGTAACTCAATAGTTATTATTTTTAAAAAATAACTTTTTGCTATGTTGGCATGACATGACATATCAAGTCAATAGGGTGAGGCTCCTAGCAATGGAGGAAAAGAGACTGGGTAAGCAAGCTTCTTTCAGTTGACTGGTTAGTTATACATTTTTTCTATACCATCAATATCTACAGGAGGAGATGCAATGAAGACAATAATAAATACAAAAGTTATCGTCAATAAGGTGGGGATCATCATCAATGCTAGTTATCCAGTTACAAAAGTGATCCCATAGGCTTTCGCTTTCGCTTCTCTCTAAAATTGCAATCATGGTAAAATTTTCTTACTAGATAGGGCGGCAAAATAGAAGTCTCACTACTAGCTTTTAGTCTTAAGCAGGCAACGACGGTCAAAAATGAATGTTATACTAAACTATCCGCCATTTCATTAGTACAATACTTACTTAGTCTTTTTCTAGCTTGATTGCGAAGCATGGTTTGGAAAGATCAACTGAAAGACGATATTTTTTATTTTAATAAAAATAAAATATTATGAAATAATAACAGAGTGGTTGAGAGACCATCTAAATTCAAGAAATCAATCTATAAAATATCCAAAACATGCAGGATTTTGTATTATATCCAATTGAAAATAATGATATACAAAATATTTTGGGTTAATATTTTTAAAAAAAAAATTATATTCTAATACAAATATTAATGATTATTTTTGCCACTCATACAAATCACCTATATAGGGCCAAAAATTTCCAATTGAAAATAATTGGTCAAATTGATCCTACGGATTTTGTTTCTTTTACGTCCAAGTCAATTTGTGCACTTTGACTTTGAAAAAAAAAAATTGACCACTGACCGCATTTACCTCCCCCTCCGATTATTATCGAAAATTCTCAATACAAATATATCAGCTTTTAAAATAAAAATATTAAAAATGAAAAAAAAAATGATTAGAGGGGAAAGCAATAATTGATAAACTTATAAATGCAATAAAAGTAGCAAAATCATTCGTAATCTTATCACCTCTGGTATGTCCACACATTCATCTAAACATCCTCATCTCCGCAATCTGCATCTTCTGAACATGTGAGTTTTTGACTGGTCAGCATTTCACCCCATAAAACAAAGACGATCTAACCATCATTCTATTAGACTTACCTGTAAGACGGTCTATATATAATTATTATCGGAATATTATATTTTCATGAGAACATGTCAAGAGTGTTAAAAATGACATATATTCTTAAAAAGTGAGATATATATTCATCAACTTAAAGATAAATTACTATCTTCATTATTTTTTTCAAATGTACTTATACTTTTACTAAATAGTTCATTGTCATTTTGTAGTTTCAACAATATTCAACATATAATATATATACACAAGAGTTCGTGTTGGATATTATTATATTATCTTAATTTATATGGCACTGATAGATTTTATATATATATATTTAAAATTTTTAAGTTGTTAATTATTACGACTTATAACACATTTTATGTTATTTTTAAATAATATATGTTACTTATTTTGTTTCAATTTATGTTGGACATATAAAATTTTGAGAATCAATCAAAATTTGTATTTATTTTTAAATATTTTAAGAAATTATTAATAGTTGAAGCAGCTGAAAAAATAAATAAATTAGGATAATATTATAAATCAAGCAGTTGAAGAGAAAAATAATGTATTAGGGGTAATATTATAAATTCTTAATTGAAGTAGCTAAATAAATAATTAATAGAAACGGTGTAGTAAGATCAAGAAGATGAAACAGATACGTTAATAGACAACTATCTTTAAGAAAAATTAATTAATTGGAGGCAATATTATAAAATTTATAGTTATCGTACTCGAAAAATAATTAATAAAAATAATATAATAAAATTAAGTAACTAAAGCAAGCACATCATTCGACAAATATGATGACCATGACGTGTCTCCTCGAAGACTTAGCAAAGTAATACTATTAATGAATTCAAAAATCATATCTGAATTGAGCCTCCTTCAACTTGAACCCTCCAATAGGTTCTTTGTTGCTTTCAATAGAATATGTTTTATGGCTATAATTATTTTTTAAAAATATAAATTCGAATTAGTAGAACGCCAAATTAAAAAAAATATTATTTTTAGGATGTGGTTTTCAATTAAAGTCAAAGAATAAAAATAAAACACAAAATATATTACACGTCCCTTGATGTTCTTGAAATAATTTATAAAAGAGAAATTGATAATTAATTATATAATGAACATTGAATTACCTAGTTATTATCTAAAATCTAAATCGTTTTCAATGACAAAGTCCATGTACTTTAATTACTTTACGCTACTAAATTTCATTTAAAAAAGACATGTTTCACTTTCATAAAGAATTGGCCAACAATAAAATCCAAATTAAATGGCTTAAGCTATTCCAAATTTACAAGAAATGGTAATGATTTTCTTTGAATTAGTATGAGTTTATGTGCATGTATTACGTATCTTACATAATTAATATTGCACATCTGACACTAATCACGTGACGCATACTTTTGTTTCACGAGAAGTAAACCTCGCTCTTAAACTTTTGGGTCCGCGAATTTGTAGTCATCTTCCTACAAAAATGAAAATTTTCTATTGTAGGCATTACAGATGTATTTGGGATCGTTTAGTATGCAAAATAAATTATTTTGTGATTATAATTTTAAAATTATAATATTTGAATTAATTTATTATATTCACTTGAAAATGAAATAAGTTTAAGAATATGTGTACTTTTATAAGATTTGTGATGTAATATATATAAATGTCACATGTATTGTGTCATCAGAAGCTCGTTCATTCTGACCCGAACTCCATAATAAGAAACTATTATTATGTATCTTACATAATTAACACTGCACATCTGACACTATTCGTGTGAGGCACGCCTTTTTTTCACGAGAAATAAACTCCACTCACATTTTTGGGTACGCAACTTTGTAGTCATATTCCTACAAAAATGAAAATTTTACCACATATGTATTTGGGATCTTTTAGTATGCGTAATTAAATTATTTTGTGATTATAATCTTAAAATTATAATATTTGAAATAATTTATTTCACTTGAAAATGAAATAAGATCAGACATCTATAAACTTTGGTACAACCACAAACTAGTTTGTTATTCTCTAGGTCCATAATTAATATTGTTCTTTCTAGTCCAATAAATATCACAAATTTATTGTTTAACACAATATCAAGTTTAAAAATATGTGCACTTTTATAAGAAACGTCATATGTATCGTGTCATCAGAAGTTCGCTAGTTGTGCTTGACACTCCAAAATAAGAAACTATTATTACGTATCTTACATAATTAACACTGCACATCTAACACTACTCATGTGACGCACGCTTTTGTTTCACGAGAAGTAAATCTAACTCTTACACTTTTGGGTCCGCGAATTTGTAGTCATATTCCTACAAAAATGAAAATTTTCTATTGTAGGAATTATAGATGTATTTGGGATCGTTTAGTATGCAAAATAAATTATTTTGTGAGTATAATTTTAAAATTATAATATCTGAATTAATTTGTTATATTTCAGTTGAAAATGAAATAAGTTTAAGAATATGTGTACTTTTATAAGATTTGTGATGTGATATATATAAACGTCACATGTATTGTGTCATCAGAAGCTCGTTCATTCTGACCCACACTCCATAATAAGAAACTATTATTATGTATCTTACATAATTAACACTGCACATCTGACACTAATCGTGCGACGCATGTTTTTGTTAACTGCACATCTGACACTAATCGTGCGAGACACGTTTTTGTTTCACGAGAACTAAACCCCACTCACATTTTTGGATCAACAACTTTGTAGTTTTATTCCAACAAAAATGAAAATTTTCTATTGGAGGAATCACAAATGTATTTAGAATCATTTATTTTGTGATTATAAAATCTGAATTAATATATTTCACTTAAAAATAAAATAAGATAAGATATTTTATTTTATTTTTCGTACCAAACGACTCTTTAGAAATTTATCATAATTAATGATATTTGCTTCACTATATATAATGTTAACATATAACTCTAATATCGCCATCAAGAGTGGCAAATGTGTGTATTGAGTTAAAATTCAAATAGATCAAATTATTGATAATCGAGTTAAAACTTAACTCACTCATAATTTGCTTGAATAAAATAAAAAATAAATAAAATAACAGATAGTAATTCAATTCACTCGTGCGACACGTCATGCCCGTCTTTTTAAACAATGAATGATAACAAGTGCTAAATGCCAAGACTAGATCATGGTAGGTTCATGTGAAGTTTCATCAAGAAGCTCATGACCTATTTGTTTCTTATAATGATTATACTAAAAATGTGTGGTCTTCACTTATAAAAAGCTACCACTTTAAGCAATTTGCTTGTTCCCTTGTAACATAAATTTGCTAAATTTTGAGTCATATATAATTTATTTATTTACTTTGTAAATCAATAATACATAATTAAGAATGAGTTAAATTTGTACGAAGTATAACAAAAATGAATTTTATGAACAATATAAAGATTTACATTTTGATTTGATAGATTATATTACTTCATCGATTTTGATCCAATTATTTGATGGATTATTTTTGAATTGAATTTATTGGATCAACTTAATAAACGAGTCATAATTCAATTAGTAAAAATATTAGACGAATCAAATAGATTTGAATTACTAAATATAGTATTTATTCATTTTTTTGTCATACCTAATCATATCTCAGACTACATGACAAAGAGTCTAAAAATGCGTATATAAATGAAACTTCTTGATAAATAATTATTTTTTTAAAAAAAAGAAGGAATGAAATGTTTTTAGTTTTTTTTTTTTGGTCACCATAGCAAAATAAATTATTTCACAAAACTTCTAAGAAGTCTTTGAGGAAAAATAAATGTTTTTTTAATAAATCATTTCTCAATTGCTTCATCTACGATTTTACTATATCATCTTAATTAATTATTTTAGGTAATAAATCAAGACTAAAAAAAAATTATATTAACTGCTTGCTTTAGCAGCTTTCGATGGGCCAATAAAAAATAATTTGTGGGCTTTTCAATTTAATTTTTTCAAGACAACTGCGTATTGACGTGTATGCTTCAACAACTTCATAATATTTCTTTATCTGCTTCAATTATAATTTCACAATATTTTAAAATATATATAGCAAAAGTCTATCGATATCACATAAATTGAGACTAAAAAATATTCCCTCCGTCCAACTTTACTTGACCCCTGTTGACTTGGCACAGAGATTAAGAAGTAGTAAAATGATAGGGGTAATTTTATCAAATCACCCTTTGAATATAATTAATACAATGTATTGAAAAATGTAATAGGGAAATAACTATAGTTAATGACAAGGGTAAATTAGGAACTAAGTGTAAAATTATCTCTTGATTTCATAAATTGGACAAGTATTGTTGGACATCCTAAAATAGTATAGGGATCAAGTAAAGATGGACAGATGGATTAATTTATATAGATTCCGTGCTAGCACCGACTTTCACCACTAGTCTTACTTATATGCCTGATAAAGGAATTTATCTTATTTACTAAATTTTATAAAATAAGAACATTAAAAGGTACCAAATAAGAAATATGCATTTTTATCTAAGAAAGCTCTTACAATTACTACTCAATTAAGGTGAAGTATTTTAAATAATCACATCTTAAATTTTAGCGTGAAATCTCAATTAATTAATTAATTCAGTTATATTTTATTTTAATTAACTACATTAAAGTGCTTATTAGTTTGTATTATTCTTCAGTTCTGGTTTATTTTTAGAAAAATATAAATCAATCTAAAATATCTACTTGCCTTTAAAATTCCTTTCGTGAAATTAATCAAGATAATATTAACTAATTAATTTTTCTCATTTTATCCTTAAAATTAATTGTTTTCAAAAGCAAGCAAATATCTATTATATTGCAAAGAGTTAAACGTAAATTAGTAAAAAAAAATATTTTAAACAACGTGCTAAAGAAAAATACGACAACTAATATAGAACCGATTTTAATTTGATTTTAGGACAAAAGGGAATCTATAGTACTTGAACAAAACAAGATAGTTTCTAAAAATTGACAAACATTTGAAGTCCAAAGAAGCCTAGTACTACTCATAAATATTTAAAAATATGCAGTAAAGAATAAATGTTGGCATGTCTATTTATCATGTTTAAGAACAAAAAAATAAAACATTTAACGTTGTTATTAACAGTAATTAAGAATTAACTGTTAGCATGGAACTAAATTTAATTAAGCATGCATAATTAAATGTGAAAAACTGTTTGGCATGGAGTATATTTAAGGACACACGTAATTAATTGTGAAATTAACTGCTAAAGCATGGAATCAAAATCTTAGTAGTAATATAATAACGTCTCAATTTTAAGCAAGTTGAGAATAATCGATCAAATAAATAAATAATTGATATAATAGTAATATGAACTTTTGTAAATGAAAATGTGAAAAGTACTTCTAAAAATTGTTTGTAAAACTTCAAATTTTATTATTTCAAGTTTGAAACTCAAATAAATAAACACTTCGTTGAAAACATTCTGAAATACTATTTGAAATTTAGAAACAAAATTTATGACTAAACAATTCTTTAATGTCAATTTTCACTAGGTGTTGTCTGGTTGTATTTATATTAAAACTTCAACTCATTTGAATTCGTCATTTAAGGCTCGTAAAACAGACATACTCTTTTGAATAAAAAATTTTCCCTTATAATTGAGTTTGGTTACATATGAATGGACGTTATATATTCCACCAAATTCTTAGCATGATTTTTGAAAGATCAAATTTTTATTTCTTTCAAAAAAATGAAGTGTTTGACCAAATTTTTTTAAAAAAATAAATGAGTAATTGAATTAGCTTTTTTTTAATGATCTCTGACTGTTAAACACTTTTAAAATTTTAAAAATATTTGGATTACACAAAAACTACTTTTAAACATTTTTTTTTAAAGTAGAAAAAAGCTTTTTAAAAAGTCCAGAATTTATAAATTATTTTAAAAAATCAATCCAAATACCCCTAAATATTTTTAATAAGTAGCAAGAAGTTATTTTCAAAAACTAATAGTAATTGTTTTTTTGAAAGTACTTTTGAGATAATACACTTCAAAACATTTTAAAGAGATTTTGTAAACCATCAATTGTTGTTCAAAAATAATTTTAAAATTAATTAATCAAATTCAAACTTCTCAACATTTCTTTTGAATTTTTTAACTAGAAATTTGCCAAAATTATCTATAAATCTTTATATAACTCCATTAAATTCACTCACACTTAATAAAAAAATAGGAAAAAAAGAAATTCCATTCAGTAAAAAAGCTGAAAATAAATACAATAAAAGATAATAGGGACTCTGTAATGTGGGCAAAAATAGGGTGGCGCACAATAGGAATAGACCCTAATACTCCGCATATTTTATATTACTTGATCTTTATTTACGTAAATAATATATTTATTAAAAAAATTAATATAACATTATTAATAATATTTTAAATTAAAATAAATATATTTTTAATATAAGGATTATGTAAAATGAAATGTACTATACTCTTGAAATCTCGTTTCTCGGGCCATTCGTAATCACGAATATCAAGAATATTTTTTTCCTTTTTCTTTTTTCAGCCAAAAATTATTCTTTCTTTTTTGCCAAAAAATATTTCCTAATTTTAGATCTTTCTTCTTCTTCCATTAATTACACCCTTCTATTTTTTTATTTTAATGGTCAGTCCTTTCTTTCTTCTTTGTTCAGAGAGGGAAGAGAGAGGAGGAGGAGTGTATTGTGTTGTGTTGTGTTTCTCTCTGATAATTTTCTTTTTTCCCATCCATTCAATTTCATTGAAACAAGCCGGACCCATGTGAGAAAATCTTCTTGGCCTTTCATTTTTCATATTTTCTTGGTTTTTTTCGCTTGTGATTTAGTTATTTTTCATGTTAATGATTGCAAAATATGATTTTTTTTTTCTTCATTTCGTTAATGGGTGTTTTGAATAATCCCTTAAATGTTATAAAGA
Organism: Solanum aculeatissimum; assembly: GCA_038996855.1. Taxonomy (NCBI): domain Eukaryota; kingdom Viridiplantae; phylum Streptophyta; class Magnoliopsida; order Solanales; family Solanaceae; genus Solanum; species Solanum aculeatissimum. The sequence goes on along the minus strand of JBCEWC010011323.1, from coordinate 7,143 downwards.
GTCGAAATTGATGTTGGATTTTCAATTTTGGGTTCGAAATTGCTCCCGATGTTGATTATTTATTTGGGTTTGAAAGTTAGGGTTCATATTTCTATGTAGAAGGACTGAGAGGGGAGGGGGAGGGGTGGGGGTGGGGGCAGTACCCTTTATTGAAATTGAAGTATGTTATGTGGGGGAGACCAGGTTCAATGGGAGTGGATTGGGATCCATGCTGGATCTATTGTTTTTTATTTTGTTGTTGTAATGTTAAGAGGGGATAGTATAATTGTTTTTCTTGTCACTAGAATAATGGAGTTTCCTAATTTTTTAATCAGTTTTAGTCATCTTGGTAGTCGTGTTTTTGTGTTTGTTTACTAAATGCAATTTCCTTTCATTTGTTTATTTAGGTTTTTATGAAGGATGGATTATTTAACACATTTCACAGGGCTTAAAAAGATGACTTCCTGATGTGGGGTTTCATGGGGTGAACTCAAGGTATCAATGGGTAGCTTCAGTGATGATGAAGGGGAATGTCGATTTTTCGATGCCCCAGATAGCATTTCCCAGGTCTCTGATTCGGGTTCTAACTGTACCCAAATTGCTGAATCTGGCTCCGGAATTGACAATGATGTTAGCTATGATGAGTGGATTAAAACCCCTAGAAGTGTTGTTGAGCGGCGTAGGCAATTCCGTTGTTGGATGGGTTTAAGTTTAGATGGAATGTCTGGAGAAGATCCAGTAGATAGATGTGGAAGCTCCAGTTTATCTAATGGGGAAATTGAAAGAATTATGGAGTGTAGTGGAGCCGTATTACGGACCTCAATTTACAAGGACAAATTTTCTTGTTCCCAGTCTTCTATGCCTGGTTTTTTTGGGGAAGCTTTGAATTTATCTAGAAGTGGCAATGTTAATTGTGGAATTGGGTGCAATGTACATGTTCAGGCGGAGAATGGCCAGCAAAGCAATAACGGAGCTGTCAAATTGGAACGACTGCTAGTGTCTTGTGAGCCTGAGAACCCTCCATGTGTGCCCCCCGTGATTGGGGAACTTGGACGTGGAGAAGTGGATAAAAATGGAGACACACCGAAGAAATTAAATGGAGTTAAGAGTCGATTATTAAGTAGGATACGGTCATTTACGTGCATAGCAAATGCCGAAGGGAGATGTCTTGATTCGAAGGACAACAGTTCTAACCCTGTTCCGAGGTCTAGAGTTCAGAGGGTTAAAGTTCACCATTGTAAGAAGCGATTAAAGGAACTATCTGCTCTTTTCATGGGCCAGGATATCCAGGCTCATGAGGGTTCAATTTTAACTATGAAATTCAGTTTTGATGGGCAGTACCTAGCTAGTGCTGGTGAAGATAAGATTGTGCAGGTCTGGCAAGTGGTTGAAGATGAGAGATCCAATGAATTTGACATTCCGGAGTTGGATCCTTCGTGTATGTATTTTACGGTGAATCATCTTTCTCAACTGGCTCCTCTGGTGACAGATAAAGAGAAAAGTAGTAGTAAGTTGAAAGGCCTTAAGAAAACAAGAGACTCTGCCTGTGTAGTTTTCCCCCCAAAGGTCTTTCGAATTCTGGAAAAACCACTGCATGTGTTCCAAGGGCATACTGGGGAGATATTGGATCTCTCGTGGTCAAAAAATAATGTAAGCTTATTGGATTGTTTTTGATCAACAATTTTCTGAAAATTCTGAAAGTAATCACCTTTCTTGTTATGTATTGTTTCAGCAGTGTTTGCTCTCATCATCAACTGACAAAACTGTTCGTCTGTGGCAAGTTGGACATGATCTGTGCCTCAGAGTTTTTTCACATAGTAATTATGGTATGTGCAGATCTTTTTTAAATTCCGCTCTAGCATACTTTCGTGATTCGGAATGTATTAATTGTGATAAGCCATTTTATTACAGTTTGTAGTGATTGGGTTTCATGTTGCGCTTCTCACTTTGATTTTGCAGTAACTTGCATACAGTTTAACCCTGTGAACGATGAATACTTCATCAGTGGATCAATAGACGGGAAAGTTCGAATTTGGGCCATTCACAGCTGTCAAGTATTGAATTGGATGGACATCAGAGACATAGTGACTGCTGTTTCCTACCGTCCTGATGGAAAGGTTTACTTTCATCTTTTTAATCATGGTACATCTTTGCAGATTCAGAAACTTGAACTATCTATTGAACAAATTATCTGCTTCATATAGGGTGGGATTATTGGCTCTATGGCAGGCAGTTGCCGCTTTTTCAGTTTGGAAGGTGTAATATTCTATTCAATCTTTGCTTTGTGGTATTGTTAGTTGCTGTCATTGGTTTGTCCCAGAGTCAGATTTTTAATTTATGGCATTGCAATGCTATATGTCAAATTGTTAATCATTGTTTAAATGGAATATGGCTGTTAATTGACCTTCCAGATTTGATTTTAGAAATGGTAACATTTTGCTAGCTTATTTGGTTTTTAATTTATGACATTGCAACACTATTAGTCAAATTGCTACTTGTCGTTTAAATGGAATGTGGCTGTTAATTGACCTTCCAGATTTGATTTTAGAAAATGATAACATTTTGCTAGCTTATTTGGTATTGCTCATTATCATTTTTTGTTTTTAGCCTCGTTTTCCTGTGTGATGTTATTGGTTTTCTGCACTTCTTGGTCTCTTGATTTTTTGGATAATGTTCCAGTTTTTTGCTTGGTTTTTCTTACTTGTGCCCTCTTTTAGTAGTAATTATTAATAAATCATAATACAATTAAAGAGGCTTTTTTTAAATAAGAACATTATCACCTGATGTTACTACTATTTGTAGCTATGATGATTGTTATAACATAGTGATTTGTTATTTCTGGAGTGTCAATTGTGTTTCTGAGAATACAAGGAACGTTTGGGATTATTGTGACTAAGAATTTTAGTCCATGCTTTTACAGGAAAAAGTACAATATTTTATTATTTTAAGTTGGAGTTAATACAGTTGTATTGTGACAGGTCATGAGATCCAATTAGAGGAGCAGATGTGCTTGGCCAATAAAAAGAAGTCAATTTGCAAAAGGATTACTGGCTTTCAGGTAATATTACATCACCAAACTACAGTTATGGTTCTGGTTATATTAATTTTCTGATGTACCGTACTATAAGATACCATATATGTTGCTTCTTGAATGCAGTTTTTTCCACAAGATCCATCTAAAGTTATGGTTACTTGTGCTGACTCTCATGTCAGAATCCTAGATGGTATCAATGTGATCGGCAAGTACAAAGGTTTGTTTGTTCCCTTCTCCTATTTCAGATAGTATTCTATTTGATGTCTGTTTGCGCTATCTTTTGACTGCCTTATATGCTTGGTTTAGTGAATTAAGGCAATGTGAATTGCTGCAAATTGATAATGTGATTTTGTATGACAGTGGGATATATAGTAGACACATTTCTTTTTTCACTTGAGTTCTTCTTGCAGCTCCCTTTTCTATACTGTTTTTAATTTACTGCTGCTCCATTCTCTAGGTCCGCGAACTGCAGGAAACCATCTCTCTGCCTCTTTCACCTCAGATGGGAAACATATTATCTCAGCTTCTGAAGATTCTAATGTCTATGTATGGAACTGCGATGTTTCCGAAGATTATGTATCACAACCTAAAGTGGTGAGGTCGTCTGAGTTCTTCTCCAGTGATTCCTCCATTGCAATACCTTGGTCCGGCTTGAAAACTGTAAATCCAGATAATGGACGGTATTCTGTAGGAGGACTAAGCCAAACTTCAAATGGTATGTTACCCTTCATTTCCTCTCCATATCTTTCTTTGGGCAGTGAGTTGTTCCTTGAGGCAATTCCAAAAGGATCAGCAACCTGGCCTGAAGAGAAGCTTCCCGTGTCAAGTCCTCGGTCAGTGTCTTCTGGGATGTGCAAGTCTGAATACAAGTTTCTGAAAAGTTCTTACCAGAGTTCATCCAATTCTCATGCCTGGGGTTTAGTTATTGTTACTGGTGGCTATGATGGGCGAATAAGGTCATTTCATAATTATGGGTTGCCTTTGCCACTTTGAGTAGTAGATACCATACAGGGTTTTTTGGAACTGGAAGTTATCTCCTCTTTCAGAGTCCCCTTTGGAATATTTATCTTGTGGGCCACTCTCTTTCATCCGGGCATCAATGGAAGGATTCAACAATATATTGCAAGAGAAGTTTTACTGGCCTTTGTAGGTGTTTACATGTCTAGAGATAGGTGGGTGGATGTCGTGCTCTTGCCAATAATTGGGTAAATATTCTGTGGTTTATCTATCTCGGCTTTGTTATGGAGAAATTCTGTAATTCTAACTTATTGAAGATGGATATCTGCTGCCAATGGTGGTATCTTTTCTGTTGTTCTACCGGGGATAAGCTGGCAGTTGGCTGGTCAGGATGTGAGAAGGTGCGTTGGTTTTTTAGCTGCGGAATTGTACATGAATCTGAGTTACTACAAATGTCATTATCTTCCAGGCAAGTTGCTCTCTCTAGCAAGTGCTTTTCTGGTAAAAGTGGGAGCTAAAGGAGGGGTATGCTGGTGACCCATGATTACACTAACATAAACATGTCATTACCATTTTATAGCTTTTAAAAGATAGATTTAGTAGTTCCAATCTTTGAAAAGAAAAAAAAAGAGAAGAAATTAGATTTAGTAGTGTGACAGTGTTGATGATCAATCAATGCTCATGAAATTGACTCATCACGTCAATTGTTACTTGTGTACAGTAGTTAGTGTATATGCATCGAGTTATAAGGGCTCTCTTACATAGTAAAAATTACACCAACTGAACCTTGTGTTGAGGTTCATCAATTTTTGTATCCAATCTTGTCGTTTGTCCTTGAAATTTAAGTGTTTTCATGAGCATGAAACTGGCTCAAGAGTGTTGTGGGAATTAATAATTGAGATTCTTACCAACTTGACTATATCGTGGAACCTTATAATTGAGATTAATAACACTGCATATTCCAGAGTATTATTTGTTGAGAATTATTAGTAAAAAAAATCACCTAGTGGCGTTTGGACACATAAATGGTCGTCTCTTGCTACTTTAATGTGCATGTTAACAAATGCAAAGCAGCACGAAATTACAAGGGCATTTTCTTATTAGTTAAATGATAACAAAATGATTTAGAATTGCTAATCGATAACAAATATCTCAGAATACTTGGCTGCACTTTATTTACCTCAGCTTGTTTTTCGTGGGCTCTGATTTTTGAATTTGTGGAGCTTCACCGTCAAACTTTAGTGAGTAGAAATCATTGAAGTCCGTCAATGAAATACGAGGAGATTGGCTAAGCTAAAAACCATATAATTTTCTGATAGTGCAAGTTTCCCTACTTGTTGGTATTTATCTAATTAGTAAAGATTAATTGCTTGAGCAAATAAACACATGAGCAAGGCTTTTATTAGTCTGGCACCAAGATGGGATAATATATAGCAGATGCACAAACACGCCATAATCTGTGGGTATTTTGACATTCAAGTAGCCCAATTCTCTGTCACCATAATTTTCAATACGATGAGGTGAAGGAAAAGGAAATACATGCCAGTGCTTTTAATGCTTGACCTTGTAACAAAGATACTCGCAACACTTTTTATACAACCCTATCAAAGAAAAATCAATGTCTACTAACTTGTTACAGCTTTATACCAGAGTAAGTCCACTCTGATGGCGGAGAAGAAAAATGAAAAAACCACTCTGATGGAGCCAAAGGACCACTATGACAAAGTTGCTGCATGATCCCAGTTCTGAGAAAAAAGAAAGATAAAGCAGCATCACAAGTTGTTTATGTGAAATAAGGCTGCAAAAGTATGGTGGTCATGATCAAAGAAGCAAATCATGGATCCCCAATCAAACTTTTGTCAAGTAACAAGACAACTAATGAAAAAAGAACAAAAGAAAAAGGGAAAAGCATCACCTAAGTAAGCATCAATATCTAAAGAAATTATCAGCTTTTATAATTTCATTTGCATTGCCAAAGATGTACCGTCTCAAAATAGGGCAAAAATTTAACATCAAGGATGTTCCAAGTCTTTGACTCATATTAACCAAGCCTTTTACTCAGACAAGCTCTTCAAATACTAGTAACCTCTTCTATTGGTATACTAGTCTAAGCAAACAGTCAAAAGTACATCAACAAATTGTGATTTGGCGAAGATGATATTGGTTTGGGATACACAGAGATCTCCAAAGTCTTTTACCTGAGCAGCACTAGACAATTTTAATTTCAGTACCTATCTTTACTCTGTATATTCCAACAGGAAGCATTCTAGGCATTGCAGTACTTTATAATTGACCAATTCTTCTACGGGACACGCATAATCTATCCAAGTACGGCTACAGAATTGAGGTAGATCCGCTTAGAGTATTCTTCTGAGAGTAAATACCATTACAGTTGACAATAGTTTCTCCACAGGGTCATAACACAAAGGCAACTATAATCATTCTAGTCAAGAGCAGTTGTGGCTATGCAACAGCACAATTTTTGTTGTAAATGAAGTAACAAAGATGCCTTTTTACCTAAAATTGATTCACAAATCATCTTATGCTAATGCATAATATCAAGACATTGCTAAAGCTAGGTGTAGCGGCTATTGAGTTCACTTCCATCCATGAAGTTACAATTTTAAGTGAGACACACCATCAAATACACCTTTAGTCTTTTTTTCCCACTTCCAACATTTCCTTTTCAAGTAATTTTCTGCACAAGAAGACCTACCAGTCCTTAAAAGTTGCTCAACTTGATGAATACTTTAATTCTTTCCAGCCTCTGACACACTATAAACCCAAAATATCATCCATTTGGTAGAATGAATACACTCGCATTGCAAATTTGAAACTGCTGTTAGCCTAGAGTGGTTTATCCATCCCTAAACAGTCAACAAACTAGCACTGGTTGATCCAGTCATCCAACTACGGATCTTAGGAGTCGTTTTGTGTGAGGTATAACGTATAATAATACCAGGACAATATACAAGATTATTTTATCCGGCATTTGGTCGGAATTACTAGGTAATCCTTGGATTATTTATTCTACCATTTATACCTTTAAGGAGTCGTTTGGTAGGAGGGATTAGGGAAAATAATCCATGGATTAGGGGAATGTATTAGTTAATGCTATGTTTGGTAGAAATTGGACCCATGTATTAACTAATCCATGTATTAGCTAATACCAC
>JBCEWC010011322.1:0-16799 GCA_038996855.1 Solanum aculeatissimum | reverse complement strand
GTGAAAAATTAAAAAAAATTATGAATTCTAATTTTTCATATTAAATTCAATTAAAAAATAAAAGAACTTAAAATTTTGAGCGGGATAGATTTATGCGGGGTGGGTGGATTAAAAATGAAAAAAATCACCATGCTGAACGGGATGAGACGATTTAAAAAAATTACGAATTGAGCTCAACCCACCTGCACTCGCCCCATTGCCATCTCTACAGTCAAGCCACATCATAAACGGGATGTTAATGTTATATTTATCCAATAATATATAGATTTTGCAAACTTGATATTTATTAAAACTTTCATAAACTCTTACATCCGCCATGTTAGTTAGGGAAGAAAAAGTAAAGCGAAGTACAGCTGGCTTTATGGAATCATCCAATATTTTTATTTGGGTCTAAGTCTCGGATTTGTTTAAGTAGAAAGGAGAAACAATCATAGATTATGGGTTTGGTTGATTAGGAGTAAGACCTTTAAGTATCCTTTTAGGTCATTTCATTTATCAGATAGCAAAATAAATTTATATCATTAATTTAACAAATTATAAAATTAATTCTAAATTTAATCCAAAATATTTATCTTATCCAACTAAATTGATGTTATTATAATTCTGAAATAACTGAATAAAAAAGAATGAGGCCAACACAAAGTTGTTACGTAGTACTATCCTATTCTGACAGATTGCGATCTTAAACATAATGACTAAATCAGCCATTACACGAGTCATGACAGCAAGTACGATAAGCTCAATAATATACACTATCTTCCTCTCATATTATATGAACAATTTTTATTTTACACAATTATTAAAAAATTATTAATATATTATTAGATTTTACTATTTTACCCTTCATTATATCAATGTATATTAAATTAAGTTAGAAAAAATTATTAATATACTAATTAATGATGGGGTAAAATAAAATAAAAATCATTAATTTTATCCTAACTTAGTAAGTGCCCATATAATATAAGACAAATATTTATAGAAAGATACTTACCAAAAAGAATATAATAGTGTTTTGTGGGCTATATATGAAAATTAAATTAATCAGGCCGCAGAAAAGATAAAATTAAATATAGTACTTGTACCTGTTATATTCCAATCTACCCGTTACACACTTGCATAAAATCAAAACCACAGGAGAGAGTTAATAATTCACCAACAAAGTTTCCAAAGTCTAAGTTCAAAAAAGATTACACCTACGTTAATTTTGCAGTTTTCAATGGAAGCCGATTCCATTTACAAGCGATCGGTGACTCACAGGTTGTACGGCTATATGTCACCGTCTTGTATTCCAGTGCACGATGAGTATTCGCGAATTAACACGTTGACACGTAGAGGAAGTAGCTGGAATCGCGCGAAATTATGGAGAAAGTTGAAGAAATTGGTGAATGAAGGGAAGAAAAATATGTATGGGAAGCACAAGACACTCAAGTTTCAGTACGATGTTGTTAGTTACTCGCAAAATTTTGACGACGGGGAATTTAAGGATGAGTATCCTCAGCGTCAAATATAATTTGGAGTTCAGAGACTTCAACATTCAGTGTAAATAGTTTGATATTTAGATTTTATTATTGTCCTAGTTAAATCAAGCATCGAGTTAATCATTACTATTTTCTTTCTTTCTAGTTTTCTTGCTTAGGAATCAAAATCAGTAAACCTTGATTCTAATATGTTTTCCTCGGGATCTTAGTAACTCAGTCACTAATTTTACTTTATTAGTGAGTGTTTGATTTCCCAACTCATTGTTTTTTTGTTTAAAAAGAAAAAACGTCTTGCTCGCCTCCTCTCTCTTTCTGGGGTTCATGAGATGGCAAAACTACTACTTTTTTTTCAGTCTTAGATTTGATGGTCATACTGTTAATCTTGATTCCATGTTTAATAGAAGTAAGTAAAAGTTATACAATGTAATCACAAAGCTAGTTCAGTGTTCAATAGAAAATAATTTATTAATTTTTTTAAGAGCTAAGATATTGACATACTATCTAAAGCTAATTAACTGAAATGACTAGTCTACAAAACGAAGACACGAAATGAAAAATATGGTCAACTATAATAAAGTTTAGAGGACAGTTTTCATTCATTTATTATCTATTTGACAATAACTTCAAATGATATTATATGCATTTTTTATTAATTTTAACAGGCAATGATCCACATTGCACGTTATATAATTATTATTTTCCAAGATATTTTGACTGCTTCAATTCTTTTTCTTTTTTTTGGGTCTAAAATTCTCCATTTGGCTTATGCTTACGTACGTGTAAGAAATACTTTTTCAAGAAACTAAAAATTAATACAGAATTGAAAATAGATAAAATCTTAATTAAAATTATCATAGTTTAACACTCAAACCAATTTACTAATCGAATATGTATAATTACTCTAATAAAATACGGACACGACTTATGCAAAATGGATCACTATTCTATACAACCCTCTTACAACATTGTTATGATCATATACTCCACCACACGTGCAATTATGGTATTCTCATTAAGCAACAATAGGATTTTATTTTTATTGAAATTAAAAACAAATGAAGAGTCTAATAATATATGTATAAATAATATATCTAGAACCTACTTTTTAAAATTAAAATAAAAGTGATTCAGAACTCATAAAATAAATTTTTTGTCTCCACCTCTAGAATTTTATGACCTCTGTGCTCTTTATGTGCAATATCAACTGTGTGAATTACATTGGCAGCACAGATAATGTATGATACCATTATGAATAAGATAGTACATCATTTTATGAGATGCCTTTGTATCTCCACACTAATATATCATAGAAACATTGCAATCCTTCTTTCTAGTTTTTCCTCTTCTTGCTGCTCTGCAGTTCAGATTGTTAAGCCATTAATCTTTACTGCCACCATTGACATCTACCTGTAAAAAAAGTCAAAATATCAATAATTCTCTTACAGGAATGAATGATTTGTTACCATACTAGTTGTTAAGGTCCCTAGTATTTTTGGATCGAGATGGTCACTCAATTAATTCTTTTCATAGAAAATCACTCAACTTTCTTTTATTTGAGAAAGTTCTTGATCTCTATGACTAGGTAAAATCCAACAACAAGGTCAACTCTCTTAAACAGAGGTTTACAGTAGCAAAAGTCTTATAAAACTGATGGCGTATGTGCAAAACTTGAAACTATAATTTTTGTTTCTACTAGACTTGCACACAATCAATTACTTACAAAAAGTTTGAATTTGTTATCTCTCTGTATTCAAATGTTACCAGAAACAATAAATGAAGTAAATTAAATGAAATTATTAGAAACAATCTGAGTCCGCAGAATTCACTATGTGTCCTTAAAGAATTTAATCCCCTCATTGTACCCGAGTTTATGGATTGTTTCCTCCCAAGATAAAAAAAATTAACAATCACAGAGTAGTGATAGCTCAAACTCTTGTGATTTTCAGCGAACTCAAAGAACCAGCAATAACTTCACACAGACTCAAATTTTACTTTGTAAGAAAATATATGCAGAAGAAGAGAAGAATTTTTCGCACTTGAATAATGCAGAAATGACCTCTATTTATAGGCAGTATTGAGTGCGAATTCACCTGTTTAGAACAGGCATGAAGTCGTTTCAGAATGAAGGTGTCTTTTCTGAAGAATTTTACACGCGAGGGGTTCCTTCTACTTGACTCTTTAAGCGTTAGAGAAAATGTTTCCCAATACAATGACAAGACTTTCCCTCTAATTTATCGATGAGGGACAACTTACGTACCTTGAATCGGATGTTCCTGCTTGCATCTCAAAATTCTGTGGCGGCTCAGGCTGGCTTAGCTGCAGATGGATGGGCGCATGAACTTCTCTACTCACTGTGAAGCGATACGGATAGTTGGTGTTTCCATTAACTGCATTAGCATCCCTTGTACCATAAGCCTGAAAGAATAAAGTCATCTTTTTGCAGTAATCAGCTTTAACTTTGTTATTCTGCAAGGAAATTAACTCTAAACTCAAGTGCTACCTTTTTATATAATTCTGCATTTTCTTGTTGAATGAGATTTACCTTCTTGTAGAGTTCCAAATTTTCTTGATGTATCATGCTCCCCTGTATACATTGAATAGGGAATATGCTTAAGAGTTTTCAGACCAATGAGTTCCCTGTTTTGATTTTCTGATCACATGATGAAAGCTACTACACTTTTGCACGTACCTTTCGAGTAAGTTCTTGAATTTCATCCTTCAATATTTGCTCCTGTAAAGTCAGAAAATGTTAGTTCCAACAACAATAACATACCCAGTGAAATCCCACAAGTGGGGTTTGAGGAGGTTAGAGTGTACGCAGACTTTACCCCACTACCTTACAGAGATAGAGAGGTCGTTTCAAAAGAAAATGTTAGTTCCAATTATACTAATTAGTCGATAGTATCAGGTTGATTGCTGACCTTTCTTGCACGGATGCCCCTTAAGCTCATTTCCAGTTGATTCTCCAGATTTGTTAGTTCTTTTATGCCCAAACCACATAGCTCCTCTCCCATTAATTTCCTGTTCTATCAGATGGTGAGAAAATTGCCTAGTATTAAAATCCAGACACAATGCAATTTGTTAAACTCATGTACAGACATCCAATTCCATGAGTCCACAAATTCATGAAAAATTCGTAACATATGTACAAGTATTTTTGTTTAACAGACTAAAAATAAGATATAGCTACCTTGAAAATCCTGATAAATGATTAGTTTGTAAGCTGTTTAGATGTTGTAACTGCTACTAAAGTAAAGTAAAAGCATGTATTACATTGATAGAGGACAACTATCTTTGTTCAGAGTCAAGAAGAAGATACCAGATACGCTCACGCACGAGCCTCCTTAGATCTTCAGCTTTATTCTCACTTTTAATTACTCTTTTGCCTAGTTGCTAGAAAGGTGTTTAGCCGAGTTATGATGTAACATCTTGTAGCAAAGGGTCAGGCATAGCCCCCCTTTGCAACTGCTTCTATGTCAAAATAAATTTTTAAAAAAATGTATTATATGTTTTAAAGAGTAGACATTACCGATGATTTCCTTGCAGGTCCTGTAGTTGTTGCCGCAAGATCTCTGCCTCCCTCTGCCACAACTATAGCAAGTACAGTGCACAATATGTTCAGGCTATGTGGATGTAAAATTTCAACATATACAGATTTTGTAACTAAAGCTCATTAACATTGAATAGATTCGGGCACTTGATTCCTCTTCTAGATTTTAATTTGCAGGATTATACATATCCGATTTATTTGTATTTATGTGGAACGTTGACGTGGCCTTTATACTTCTGAACTCACAACGAAACACTACAACTTTGTATAATTATCTATATATTCTGGTTTATTACGTTTAAGAAACCACACAAAAATAAATAGTAATCTCCGAAAAACTACCATTGCTTACCCTTGTACCTCTCAGTTAGACTTACCTTGTTGAGCTGAAGATATGATTGTAGAAAGCTTACACATTGGAATTATGCCTGTAAAATGGTCAAAAATGGTACTTGGAAGTAGACATCGCGATTGATGTAGTATGAATACAAAGTTGTTCTTCCTGTTTTTCAATACCAATATATGATCAATCAGAGAAGATCTAATTACCCTCCATCAAGAGGGATTGATCATTTTAGGGTTCAATTTTATGTTTCCAAAGTTTTACCAGATTAATATAAGGAGATTCATTACTTCATATACCAATAATACTGTTTCCAGCCAAGACAAATGACCTACTTTTCCATGGAATCATATGAAACATCAATTGTTGCTGCTATACATGTATAATACTCCTGACTCGAGCAAGTACTGAATATGAAGGCGAGAGGCGAATTTAGAATTTCTAGAACATGAATGCACTACTAGCAACCAAGTTCAACTTTTTGTCAACAGAAAATATTGTATCAACTTTTATGAAGGCCAAGTTAGAGAGTTTACTAACATACCATCTACTAACTATTTGTATTTCCCAACCTTTCTAATTCCTAATTTGAATTCAGTGTCTTGAAGTTTAATTATAATGGTTAGAACTAATAGAAATCAAGTGTCATGCGGAAGCTAGCAAAGCAATCTCGAAAAACCATGAGTGTGAAGATAAACAAGAAACATACCATAGAGAGACATAAATATTATATTTGATGTGGTTTGGTCAACCGATCTACATCCCTAAGAGGCCGAGATTAACAATCCACTATATAAAAGAGAGTACACAACATTGTGAATGCTACCAAACTAGAACGAATAAACCTACATTTATAGAGTCATAAACCTTTTCCAACAACAAAAAAAGGGCACGCCAAATATGGAGAATTTTTATTTTCTTTTTCCTAAAAAGAAAACCCCAATTATGATAAGAAACTCACGCCAAAAACCCAACTATAATATATAGCATTCTAATCCTATTTCAACTTAAATATTGCTGAAATTGACATAAAACCTATTTAACAAACATCTTTAAAGTACATTTAACATAATTAAGAAACTAGTTATGTAGACAAATACCGAAAGAAACTTCTTAAAGTACTTCACTGGTAGAATTAATACAAATTAATGAAATACATCTAAAAGGTATAATTATGTATAATCTATGTATACCGACTAAAAATAAAATAAACAGTTAATTTGGACGACTATTTATGTAAAATTTAAAGGTAGGTTTGTTGATTGAATATTACCTTGAGCTCTGAGAATGGATCGTGCAGCTGTTGACGTTCATCCTTTGTTTTGTTGTATCGTTCAATAACTGATTTCATGCTGTCACATGCACTCTCAAATAAGATGTTTCTTCGAGATTTAATATATACGTTAAAAAAAATAAAAATTAAACAACATACATACTACTATGGATAATAGAAAATAGTCACTTTATTATTTTCTGTAAGTATTGGAGTTATAAATATTTTTCACACTACCATTGTAGTTTAACATTTTATAACAAAATACATATTATTTTTTTATTTTAGATAATTAAAAATAATCTCTTATTATGGTTATAAGTAGTTATCCTTTGGCTAGATAATATGAAAATTTCGTTTACACAACCAAAATGAAAGTAAAATTGAACAAATACTATGGAAGAATATAAAGCAAAACCTCATACATGAAGATTGTATAAAAAATAATGCAAAAATCAAAGAATTAAAAATATTTGTAATATCATTATAGAGTGTATTATAAAATTTGTGACGATCATCTTTTTTTTTTTTTAAATGTTTGCTAAATACTTCCTCCATTTCTTTTTTATTGTTATGTTGCCCTTTTTGAGTGTCGATTTGACTAACTTTCAAAGTTATTAGATTACATTAATTTGATTTTTTAAAATAAAAATATTGATACTCAAAAACTATACCAAAAATACTAAGTGTAATGTTTTTCATATCAATATGATTAAAAAATATTAACAAAACTTTATGTCATCTAAATCTGAAAAAGAAAACTATGACAAGTAGAAAAGAATGAGAGAAATAGTACCAAAGATTCATTACCTTATTAGTATTGGTAATTCAATTGAGATTTTTTTTTAATTAAAAAATCGCTAAACACTTTGTCTGTTAATGATATAAATATAAATATAAATTTGCTCCTCTCCATCCCCAACCCCCTAAAAGAACTATCTTCCCTCTTATTATTCCTCAATAATTAAACATTTGAGTTACATGTATTATGAATTTGGAAATTAGTGGTTAGGGTTTGAAGTAAGAGGATTTCCTCTTTATTTATTAAGTAAAAGAGAATTAAATTTTTTTCAAATTATTTTTCACAATCTAACACGAACATCAGTTAATATGAACGTTATTATAAGATCATCATATCAATTATTATTTACTTGAGGGACGTGCAAAGTCTAAAATGGACAAGTAATAGTAAAGGAGGGATTAATTCTATGCCAATGCCATGATTTCATAGTACTTTCACCATAAACTCAAGGCCTTCCCCAAACTAATCATTTAACATACATATGCTGATGAAATAATAATTTTATTGATAGGAAGAAACAATGATCAATCCATGATGAGACCTTGTTTTATAAAATATATGCATCAGATTAGTAAGAATGAATTTTTTTTTGTATAAAAGATAGTATCAAAAGAGCTTTTTCATTACTGATCCAAAGGTTGCTCCTTGTAGGATTAACAGAATGAGAGTCACTAGTTTAATTCATGGACAAACTTTTTACTTTCTCCGTTTAAAAAAGAATAATCTATTTTCCTTTTCAGTCTGTTTAAAAAAGAATGATCTTTTCTTTTTTGCCAAAACTTCAATTTCAACTTTCCACATGTGACATAACATATTTAAGATCACAAAATTAAAAGACATTTTTTGATACATTTGACATAACTTTAATTTAGGACCACAAAAATAATCCAAAGTTAAACTAGGTCTTCATTCTTTTCGAAACGGAAAATGGTTGACAAGGTACTTAAACGACAAATTAGAAGATCATGGCAAAGCAAAAATGCTCTCAATATGAAGAAGAATGAGCATCATCAAACATGTCCTACAATCAATGCCTATCAATATAAAAGATGGTGGAAATTTAGAACTCACTATGAAAAAAACTTCAAAGCAAATAATTAAAATACTATAATAGATCATGCCATCCTATGGAAAAGAGGGAAGCTTCTAGTGTCTCTCAAATATTCCTGGAGGCATATATATGTTACAAATTAAATCAAGAACACTTCTTTCCTCTTGTATTCAATACTTCTTTCGCAATGACTAATT
Organism: Solanum aculeatissimum; assembly: GCA_038996855.1. Taxonomy (NCBI): domain Eukaryota; kingdom Viridiplantae; phylum Streptophyta; class Magnoliopsida; order Solanales; family Solanaceae; genus Solanum; species Solanum aculeatissimum. Next base: position 8,102 of record JBCEWC010011322.1, on the reverse strand, counting down.
ACTACACTATGATAAATGACTAGTCCAATGCATAAAGCATTTTACGTTTATGCAGAGTTTAGGAAGGACTACATCTCAAGGAGTGAGATGTAGAAAGCCTATTCTAATACAAGCATTAATGACGGCTTCTGCAACCCATAAGCTAACTCAACACAAAGATGGTTTACCATTGCTCCAAGGCCCTTTCACTAAATAATCTATAATCTTCCACCTAATTAATAGTTGAAATAGTTAAGGCATAATCAAATAGTAGCTAGGTATCTTCAACTTAAACCTATTAATTCATATATATATATATATATATATAAAAACTTTTCAAAACATTATAAAAATTAATGTTTGCTTCAAATTGTATCAATATGATTTTGAGGTCCTTAATTAGTCGACGAGTCATACATTGTCTTTAGTCACTACCAAACAATGGTACTAATACCTTCATTAGAAATCAATTGTCTTTAAGTATTAATGTCATAAAAGTTTATGTCTAGATTTATTTCGTCAACTTTATATTAAGTTATAATGAACATTACAACAAATAAATGATTTTTGTCAATAATATAATGAGTCTTTATAAACAACACTCTATATAAGTGCCTTTAAAGGCTTTGGCGACTCTGAATGCAATGGCATTAATAACGTTGCAGCAATATAAATAAAAGCTATTGCAACTAAATATCTCTTTTACTGCAGTGTAATTAGACATGATATGACGCAACTTTATATTACCGAGAACATGACCTTAGATAGAAAGGAATAGAGGTCACGTATTAGGGTAGAAGGTTAGTAGTCTAGTAGGGGTAGGATTATGTCTGACCTTGTGTTATAGTAGGTTAGTAGGATTAGTCGTGTTTTTATATATTGTGTTGTTATTGTCCGTCTTTTATTTTGTTACTTTTATTGTAATTGTATATTATCATTTGCTTTTCACCCTAGTCGATTTTTTTTTCTTATCTAGTATCTTTTGCTTTTGAGGTTGATATTTTTTAGATGAGAGTCTTCAGAAAATAGTTTCTCTATCTCTATGAAGTAGTGGTAAGGTCTGCGTATATTTTATCCTCCCCAGACCCTACTTATGGAATTTCACAGGATGTTGTTGTTGTTGTTACCACAGTGTCATTTCATTGCTATATTTAGCCTCCCTACCTTCACCATGCTAAAGCAATGAGCTAAAATTCCATTGTAAAATGAGTAATACCCTTCTCTATATATATTAAAATCCAATGAGATCCACTCTCTACCCAAGGTGAAAATCCAATCAGATTTTGACTTGTTTATCAAATACACAAGTAATCCAACTAGCTTCATGATATCCTTTCGATGCTTAAGCAAGTCTATTGGTTATTGTTACTATAAAATAAGGTAAAAAGGTTGTGTCTTGCCTATGTAATCAAGTACAATAACTAAATCTTTTCATTGATGACTATTTTGATTATGAGAATATCTTGATAATTTACACACAAAGATAGAAATATCCAACCTGGTGCATTCCATAGGATGCATAAAACTATATATAGCAATATATGCATAATAAACATTGCATAGTGTACTTGGTACAATAATATGATACTATTTTAGTTCGGATAATATTATCATGATCCAGGAATCACCTATATGTTGTCCAACGCCAGCCTACTACATTTGTCTTTCTAAAAGACACCATTCATGGATTAGGAAATACTAAAACTTACAGCCACATTCAGAATTTGAAATTTATCACTCTTGTAGTGAAATATGTACAATATTCAATTAATTTCGCTGACATGTTTACAAGGGTTTGGACCAAAATTATCTAATTCTTGTGTACTTTGCTAGATCCACCCTACTAAAAATGAGTAGCTGGGTGGGGATGGGGGGGTGTAGACCTTGTTCATTATATAGGATTTGATGATCATTTGGAAGAACCCCTACTAGAGCTTGCTTATATATTTTCTTTTCAACAATTAACATAAAGAAAAAATATGATTAATTAAGAATTATGAAGAAGGAACGGATGTATTTGCAGCTGTAATATCCTAGAAACAATTGAAGGAAAAAAATCATAATCATCATTCAATTATATATATTAATCAGTACACAAATATGACGACTAGTGTTAATTCTGCTTATTAATTAATCACATAAGATCATGTCTCTAAGAGTTCCAAGATGTGTGTTTATTTTAATTTCATGGTTCTCTAATTTATATTATTCCAGTATATGTAGAATTAGCTTATTATCTTAACCAGAAGGTGATAATTATCATTAAAAACAAAATAAAGGTGAGATCTTGATAATATAGTAATTCTTAAACAGTCCAAGAGTCTATTGTCACTGTATATACTAAATATTCTCACGCAATAGTGACTTTTTCAATAACAACAAATTAAAAGGATTGAACAAAGTCAAATTAAAACAGCCTCACATACATTATTGCCTATAACACATAGTATCCCCAAAAAGAAAAAAGAAAGAGACATTTGTTACTCAAAGTATTTGTAAATATTATGAATACCTTGTGTTAGAAAACTCATAGAGCTTGCCAGTACTGGAAAAAATAATCAATCCAACTTCAGCATCGCAAAGAATCGCGAGTTCCTTAGCTTTCTTCAACAATCCATTCCTTCTCTTTGAGAAAGTAACTTGCCTGCTCGTTGAGTTATCGATCCTTCGGATCACTATCTTTCCCCTTCCCATCTTCTTCTAGGGTTTTACTACCTCTAATTAAAGATCTATAATGAAAGAAGAGGAAAGATAATGATATTTAGTATTAGATCTTTAGACTAAAGTGGAAAAAGAAAAAGAAAAGAGAACTTACTTGGGTTGTTAAGAGCTTAGAAAATTAATGAAATGAAATCAAAGTCTTCTAAAGAGTGTGAGTAACATCATAATCAGGAACAAGCCTTTTATAAGCTATTGGATTTTGAGAACAACTTGGAATGTGATTTTTTTGATACCCTTTTTAAAAAAAAATAAAATTGTAGTATATTTTATTGTTTTCCAAAATATATTTTAAGTTGACAAGTGGTACTTATTTTTATTAGCGCCGTCGCCGTATAATTCACTGACGCGTGGGGAATCCAAGAATTGCCTTAATAATTCTAAAAGGGGAAAAATTATTTTCCCATTTTAGTAACCTTAAAACTATATCCACAAAGGAAAACCCTTTTTAAGGTAAAAATAAAACAAAAAAGAGAAAAAATTGAGTCAGAAACTCTTCTTTACATACAGACTTTTGGACATTGATAAACAGCCTGTTTGGTTACTTTCAAGAATTTTCACGTGACCTTGCTCTTTTACCTCACTGTCACAAAAGGTAAATCACAAATTTTTTTACTCTTTTCTTTATTCTTATACTTTTTTCACGCCTTATAGTTTTCATAAAATCATAGTATGCACAAAGGAGCTAAATACATTAAAAATTGAGTGAAAGAGGCATGTCACATGTCCAATATTGATCATGAATAATAGGCAAATTCATTTAAAATAGTTTTGTGTTTTGGATGATTTTCTATGTTTTTCTTTAAAAATAAATTAATTTCGCAGCAAATCGTTAAAGAATTCAATATGCATAATATTAGTTGGTGTTTTTATTTTTCACTCAATTTTTGATGTTTTTGTGCAATTCGATTAAAGCAGACCCTATAGAGATACTTTTTTTTTTTTTTGAAATTATTTAAAAATTAAAAAAAAAAAGATTCTTTAGTAATCACAATCCTCTTTGCTTATGAATAAATTGTAGATTTGACTCTATGAGTAAATATTTTCTTTGGCCATGTAAATAAAGTTGTATTATCAATAAAATAATTTCTTTCCCCGCATAAATGAAGAGTGTCGACAGATAGACATATACAATTAGACTCTCTCCACTCTTTACCCTCTCTCGTTCGTCTCCCTCTTCCTTCTCCAATCTCACTTGTCAAATATCCAAATACATATGTATATAAGTTACACATATACAATTATTTGACAGATATACACATACAATTTGACAAATATATATATATAATTCGTCTCTCTCTCGATCTCGTTCGCCTCTCTTCTATAATATGTAGCTATGAATTATAATTTTAATAAAATATAACTATCTTTTATTTTATTATATTTTAAATATTTACTCATTTTGAAAAATCCTCACAAAATTTTACAAGCCCAATTAATTACTACTCCTATTAGGGTTTTGAAATTTTATGGGTAAAAGTTACTATAAAAGTTTACTTGTGATTAACAGATTTTGTGTCCACGTGTCAAACAAAACATGACGCAGATAAATTCATTGATGGTAGAGCTTTCTAGCTAGTTTACCTCACTTTATCAGTTTTCAATATTAGCTTGGTGCCTTCTCCTTTCAATATTGAAGAAATTATTAAGGAAAAATTAGAAAGGAAGGTGTATAAATTAATATTTATTAAAATTAATATATTTTTGTTTTATTATCATTTCTAGCAAAAGATAGCAATGGAGATTGGAGAAAAAATTAAGCAAATTTTAATAGAAAAAATGGAGAAGAAATTGGGGTGAAAATCAATTCACTATATATGGTTACAAAATTTATTGTGTTATAAGTGGTAAATATTTTCAAAATATGGGATCGTTAGGTGATTTTCCCCATTATTAATTCGCTCCGCTTTTATCTTGTGTAATTTGATTGTGCACAAAATTTAAATTTTATAAAAAACAATTAATATTTTTAAAAATATTCTTAAATAAATTACATAATACATCTTTAAAGATTTTCCTCAAATAAATATTTGGCACGAAGTTGAAGAAAATAAAGAAGACTTTTTGATTTTGTAGTTGTAAATTAAAATAATGTCAATTATATCAAAATGTTCTTTAATCTTGTGGTCTTAAACACGCACGTGGAAAATTGAAATTCAAAATAATGCCAAAAAGGAAAAAGTCATTCTTTTTTAAACAGACTAAATTTAAAGTAAGTCATTTTTTTTTAAAATGGAAGGGAGTAGGTATTTTAACTATAGTTGATTAATTATTGAATGTGGCTACAATTTGTTTGATTTTTCTAGAATTGATATGATTTAGTTCCTAATTGTATAAATCCAGAATTTGTATATGCTTATACTAACTATTTGCATACAATTTGTTTATACATCTGATTTCTATAAGTTATGAAAAATTCATAATTATTATTCATTTATATAAAATTTGTTGATACATTTGATCTGTATAAGTTATGAAAAATTGATAAATGTATATACAAAATTTATATATACTTATCTTATTTGTAAATTGGCAAGCGAATATACAAAGAAAAATACTCATAACAAATGATACGAAATGTAATTAGAGAAATTATGAAGTAGTAAAAGTGAATAAGTTATTTGTGTTCGCCATTTACGAAAATTAACCCTTAAATTGTGTTGTATATGTAACCCTTTCACCTGATTTTTTTGAAGAGACATAAAAACAGTATGGTGTCGACATACACGTGAAGGAGGATTCGCCAATCAAGAAGAAATGAAAGTAAATGGAGTGCACGCCTATATTTTATTATTTATATTAAGCAAATCGTACTTACCATTAACAAATTCCTATTGCTTTATCGATTTTATCTTTTATCATTAAATTAATTTATTAATTATACTACTTGTCTCTGTTTTTCTGCCTGCCAAATTTTTACCTTCAAAGTCGGAGTCTTGACCCTTAGTATTGTTAGGTGCAGCCGTGTGTCCACATGGCTCATCAGGTTGATATGAATCCGCGTTCCTCTATTGAGATCATATGTACTGCTACCTCCGTTTATCTTTACTTGGTCCTTATACTATTTTAGTATGTTCAACAATACTTGTCCAGTTTATGAAATCAAGAGATAATTTTACACTTAGTTCCTAATTTACCCTTGTCATTAATTATTGTTATTTCCTTATTACATTTTTCAATACCTTATATTAATTATATTCAAAGGGTGATTTGGTAAAATTACCTCTATCATTTACTACTTCTTAATCCCTGTGTCAAGTCAATAGGGGTCAAGTAAAGTTGGACGGAGGGAGTAATATTTTCTCTATTTATAAAATAATGATCTTATTTGATTTGATACAAAATTTAAGAAAATTAAAAAAAATTGTGGTTTTAAATTAAAGTTATGTAAAAAATGTATCAAGATGTCGTTTAATCTTGTGGTGTTAAACATGCTACGTGAAAAATTGAATTAAAAATGTTGCCAAAAAATAAAAAAGATCATTTTTTTAAAACTAGACTAAAAAAGAAAGAAGGTCATTCTTTTTTAAATTAACGAAGTATTATATTTTTTTAAAATATGCATGAGTGAACCTACATTCAAAGTATCATATAATGTAACGCGATACCTATAATTTTAAAATTTTAACATAATTTTTCAATGATAAAAACCTAAATATCAAATCAATTCAAATTTTTATAATATTGCACCCATTATATTGAAATCCTACATACGCCTCTAATTAGATGTGCATATAAGGGTTCATATTAATAGCTTAAAAAAGATTTACTTATAACAAGATATTGAATATTCTTAATGGTATTGAATATATATATAATATTTTTAAATTGTTTTAGCCCAAGGACTCGAATGTATGGCATGGGGCGAGTGCTTTTACCAGCTTGAAGACCATACATAACAGCCTTAGGGATTACCATTATAGATTTATAGTTATTAATTAATCCTTTAATCATAAAATGGTGAGGCTGATTTGTCGGGTTACCATTGGCCGAGACCACGTGAACACTTCTTCAGTGATCAAATCAATGAGATTCGTTCCATTGTGGAGTAGTTAATTAAACAGGATTAATTAAAAGGATTTTAGTTTTATGCCTCCAACCACCAATAAGACAGGTGTCAATCATCAGCAAATGATAGATCTTCAAAGACCAAGAACAAATGACATCCCCAACTTCCTTTTACTTTTCATTAAAAAAAATATGTCCACTTGTGTTAACAATCCCAGGGTGTACTTGTCTATTAGGGTTATTTAAACACATCACAATAAATTAAGTACTTAATAAACTAACGAATTTATTAATAATATATAGTGACATGCCAAGTCATTATTTTTTATTTACGAGTTTAAAATATAAAGAGATAAAAGCATCTAAAGATATCAAAAAGCTTCAATATCGTATACTATATATATGTAAAAAATAATTATAATTTTATGTAATACTATAGGATCCATTCAAAGATTGCTTGACCTGAATCTATAGGCTAAACAATGTGTCATAATCAAAACCACCAGCTCGAACTATATATATGTTTTACTTAATTTTTTGTTTGTTTTCTTAAATTTTTATTAACAAATCTAAGATTTTTTTTTTAATTATGACTATATATTTTTTAAAAAATTAAATAAATAATAATAAATGTCTTAGAAATACTTTGAGAAGATTTTTCATGAATTAATTTGAGTTACATATTTGTAAACATATTTAATTGTGTTATATTAAATGGATCAAAATAAAAATAAATAAATAATTAATTGAAAAATTAATAAATAACTTGTCAATTGATTCGCCCAACCTCAAATAAATTAAACGAAATTATATTTTTATAAACTAATGTATTATCTTTTTTGTTCCATTTTATTTGACACTCTTTCTTTTTTAGTACGCCCCAAAAATAATGACACCTCAGGAAACAATTTAACTTAAAAATTCCTCGTTCACCCTCAATGAAATGATTATCAACCATACAAATATCTAAAAATTGTTTTAGATCACAATTTCAAAAGTTTTTAAAAAAAATATTATGTCAAGTTAAAAGGCGTCACGCACTTGATTAGATGGAGGGAGTATCAAATTACTGGCACTAGTAAGTTTATTAATCTTGTGATGTGAAGAGGAACAAGGCACGTGAAATTTAAAGTCTATCAAGTGTAAGAAGATATGCTTTTTTTGAAACTCACAAGATATATATATATATCCAAATATATGTTGTAACTTTTAGGGGTCGTTTGATTTGGATACAAGTTATGCTGGGATTAGTTATATTGAGATAAGTTATACTGGGTTAAGTTATGATGAGATTATTTATGTTGTGAGTAATTTTTATTATTTGTTTGGTTTGTCATATTCAAAATACTATTCATTGCATAATTTCTAAGAATATGTTGTTTGTTTACAAAAATACC
>JBCEWC010011321.1:0-16799 GCA_038996855.1 Solanum aculeatissimum | reverse complement strand
TCAAATGGGGTTTACCAAAAAATGAAAGAAACACAAAAAAGATTCAAACTTTCACTCATGGAACATATATTGTTTTTTCCAAGAAACTGATTTTTTCAGGATTAACCTAAAAACAGAATGAGCCCCAAGAACAGACCCTAGATCAAAATATGGCTTGGGGTACCAAAAAAATGGAAGAAACACAAAAAAGATTCAAACTTTCCTTCATGAAACTTATTTTTTTCATTCAAGAAACTGACTTTTTCAAGATTAGCCTAAAAACAGAATGAACCCCAAGAAGTAAGAACAGAAACTACTTGTGTTCTTCTCTACTTCTTTAACTCTTTGCTATAGACAACTGATACAAGTAACGCATGCAGGCTGATGCAGCCATGCTAGCCAAAACAAGTATAGTACTTTTATTATTGATCTTTGTGACGATACAACGAGATGTTATGGGAGGTCGCGGGTACCTGATGCAGCAAGATAACAACAACAGTAATATGGAACTGGGTCTGGAGCTGCGGAGGCGTAACTGGGTCGTGGGTACCTGATGCAGCAAGATAACAACAACAGTAACAACCCACAAGGCTGCAACTGGGTCGCCGACCAGGAGCACTGGAGTCTGGAGCTGTGGAGGCGTGGAGCTGGAGCTGGAGCAGCCGTCGCCCGTCAACACTCAACCGAGAAGAGAAGTAGAGAGAAATAAGAAATTTAGGTCTAGGGTTTTAAATTTGAAAATGACTTTTTAGTCATTTGACTCACTATTTCAGCATTTCTATTTTCTGCCATTTCACAATATAATTTATATATTATATAAATATAAATAAAATATTAATTTAATATTAATTAAAATTTGGTTTTCGGTTTAACCGAAATTACAATTCTTAAAAACCGAAAACCGAACCGAATTAATAGATTTTAAAATTTTTAAACCGAACCCGAACCAAAAAATCGAAAAACCGAAACCGAAACCGAAATTTTAAAAAATTTAATTTGGTCGGTTTTTTCGGTTTGAACCAAATTATGCCCGGTCCTAAGCCTAACTTGTGATTTAGTAGGATTGGGCTAAGATTTTTGGAGCCCATTATTTTTAGCCTGACACGAATGAGCCTACTAATTTGTGGGGCTTTTGCAATATGGGTTGAGCTGGCCCATGGGCTGAATTAAAAAATAATTTAAAAATAAAATAGAGTATTAAAAATAATAAGAGTCCTAACTCAAAGTTCATTTACAAAATTTTAAATATTAAAATTTAAATACAACTTATGTTTTTATAACATGTAATAGTAACATTAATACCATGCAATATTGTCCTGTGCTATTTATTCTAATATTTTATATTATAATTTAATTTAAAATTTATAAGAAAAAAATATACTTATAAAAATCTGAGCTGACCCGGCAAGACCCACAATCCACGTAATGATGGATGGGCTAGCAGTTTTGTAATGACTCTGAAGATCATTTTTTATATTTTTAGTTAAATTACCATTTTATCCTTCCCGAAAGATGTTTTGAATAATTTATGGATGAGTTTAAAAGTCGAATTTTGAAAACCTTGTGAAAAGTTGGAATTTTGCTAAGGAAAGAGTTTTTAAAGGCTTAAAGTTTGAAATTTTGAGTTTTGAGGTCATCTTGAGTTTCAGGTGTAAAAATGCAATTTCGTATATTCCATCAGCTCCAAAATACGGAATTTGGTCTAGGAGAACTGACAAAACTGAATTTGGAGTTAAAATGGAGATTTTGAACCCAAAGTTGCATTTTCCAGTTGAATTCAAATCATATTTTGACTTTGGTCAGCATTCGTAGTTAGGAAGCGTAAATCAAAATTCTGACAGTTTCAGTGGTTCCGGATGGTGGAACTAATACTAGAAATATTCTTATTGTAATTTTTAGAGTTTTTGAGGTCATTTTGGGTTTTGAATTTTTGAGTAGGTTTAATGGACTTTATCGGGTTTCGGGTCAAGGAGACCTTGGAAACTGAATTTTGCTAATTCTATTGAGTCTGGAACATCATTTTTGATAGAGTTATATGTCTGGTTTGTGTGCATCAATTTCTTGATGGATTTCGAGGGTCCATTCTGTGATTTTTGTGTTGAGCATTATTGATATCGGTGCAGGGGAAAATGAACTTCGCGTTCACGAATTGACCTCCGCGTTCGCAGAGTGTCAATTCCCCAAACCTCCACCTTCACGGATGAAGGCTCCGCGTTTGTAAGATCAATTGACCTCCGCGTTCGTTGAGTACGACTGTGTCTGAAATAGTGTTTTAATTAAAAGTTTCTGTTTTCACTATTTTTCCTCCATTTTTAATTTTCTAAACTCGATTTGAGAAGATTTTTGAGGATTTTCAAGACAAGGCTTTTGGGTAACATAATTCTAACTTATATCTCTAATTTCATTGATTAATTTGTGATTTTAACATGAAAATTTGAGTTTTAAATTGGAAAAACTGGGGTTTCTTAGACATTGATTTTTAATGAAAAAATCATGATTGAGGTTCAATTCAAGTCCTTTTTCAAAAACGTTTTCACCACTAGATTCCTCATTTTTTGGGGAACATATTCATGTAAAAAAATTTAGATTTGGGGAACCTTTTTCGGTATGAGATTTTTTAATCATTTTGTATTTTTAACCCGAATTGCTTGATTTTAGTGTCATTAGTTTCGTAATGTGATTGTGATGCTATATTTGACTAGATTGTGGTAATTTGGTGTACCATAGAAGGGGAAAAGGCATGGATTTGAGTTGATTGAGACATCGGTTAAGACAAGTAGATTTCTAACCTTTTGTTAAGTATGGTTGTACCTTGTATTATCCTATGTGAGTAGGATTGGGTGATTTGTGGCATGAAATAAGCTAGAATTATACTATTATAGGCTTTGGTAATGTGATTTTGGATTGGTTGATTATAAATATTGTGAATCCTTGACTTGTGAAATAAATGTGGTATTGTGAATACTTGAGAACTTGTATATTTTCTGATATTGATATTGAAACTGTATTGGTTGAGATTTGTATTGATACCAAGATTGTGATGATGTTGAGATTGTGTTGTGAATTAATTGTGGGATTGTGAATACTTTTGAGCTTGTGGATTATCCGGTATTGATTGTTGAATAGATGGCTCATGTGGACATCTTGCATATTCTTATACTTATGAAAATGATTATTGTGTTATGATGACACGTATTTCTTGATGTTCCATTAATGATAAAAGGTTGAAGGGAAATGGTTCTAGCTAGAAAATGAAAGAAAAAAGAAATGAAAAGCCGAAGGGAAAAGGTTCTGACTAGAAAAAGAAAGAAAGAAAAGAAATGAAAAGCTAAAAGAAAATGATTTTGGTTAGATATGAAAGTAAATGCTGAAGAAAAATGGTTCTAATAGATACATGGTCCATGTGAGACCTTCATGGGTTTTGATCTGACATGATCAGCGGATGTGTACCGTAGGACAGACATGTATCATGATTATTTGACATTTCATCACATTATTTACATTTCATTGCGTTCATTCCATTTCATATCATTCCTCTCTTGAAGTGATTATATGTACTATGTGTGATGAGTTGAATGTCTTGAATTTGTACATCATTGAAATTGAACTAATTGAAGAATCATAACACATGTTGATAATTTGATCCTTGTATATTGTGAAGATCGAACTATGGGGATGTTGTGTTATGAGACTATAACTACTATTATTACTGATAGACTATTGTATTACTTGACTCTGAGAATCAACTGATTATTCTGAGATAGTATTTTGTAATATGTATTCATGTATATATTGTTGCTATGTTGGGACTTTCTGAGTGTAGGTGTGTAGTTCAGTGGTATATGATTAGGTGGATAGGAGTACTTGTGTTTTTCATTGTTTTACTTCAGGTTTAGTTTTCATTTGCTAAGTACCGTGTTATTTGGTGCTCACCCCTTGCTACATTTTGTAGGTTATGAGCCCGATCCCTCTTTATAGATTTTTCAATGCTAGGATCAAACTTATGGATTTTCTTGAGAGGTAGTTGTTTGCTCTTCAGCAGACCCTCTAGGATTCTTTGTTATGTTATGTTCTATTCGAGGACTAGACATTTAAACTTGTATTTTCTTTTGAGTATTATTATTTAGAGGTTTGTACATGTGACTCCAATTTTGTGATGGTCTTAGTTTGGTTTCCTTTTGCTTACCTATTCGTTTAGACTATATTCTCTTCTATTTTTATTATTATATTAGATTGTTCTGGTTTAGCCTGACTTGTCATGGTGGGTTAGGTGAGCGTCATCACACCCAGATTTTGAGTCGTAACAATTTGGTATCAAATCATAGGTCTCACATATGTACAAGCCTAGTCTAGTAGAGTCTTAAAGGATCAGTACAGAGATGTCTGTTACTTATCTTTGAGAGGCTACAAAGATTGTTAGGAAATTTCCTTTTGTTCTTCCAATCGTGCATAGGTGTTGAGGAGTTGCTGAATATTGTGTATTCTTTTGAAAAATGGCCAAGACTAGATTCATATCCATGGGCAAAGCTAGGGAGCCAACTCATGAGGCTACTATTGAGACCCTAACTTAGGAAAGAGGCAGAGGTAGAGCCAAAGGACAAGGTAGGGGTCGAGGACGTGCTTGTGGTTCAGCACCTTCTAGAGATTATGACAAAGATATCTCATCTGAGCCTCCAGTGGAGCCTAGGCAGCACCAGGCTCCTCTGGAGGTTGAGGATCTTATGACTATTCAGGGCACTCTTCAGCGGATGATGGGAATGCTTGAGATTATTGCCTGAGATGTACCACAGGGACCAACTATGGGTGAGGTTTCCCCTCCTTAGGTGTCGGAGCAACATCATGATTTTGATGAGTTTGTGGCAAACCATTTAGATTAAGTGGTTCAGACACCTTATATGCCTCTTCATGTATTAGCTGAGGGTGTGTCATAGGGACCGACTAGGGGTGAGGTTCCCCCTCCCCAAGTGTCAGAGCAACATCATAATTTTGATGAGTTTGTAGCAGACCATTCAGATTCGGTGGGTCAAACACCTTATATGCCTCATCATGTATCAATTGATACACCAGCACCGATGGTTCCTCGAGCCATAGTTGCCTATGAGCTAGTATTGGAAGCAGATGACCAGTAAAGGTATGAATAATTTCAAAAGATAAAACCACCTCAATTCCAAGGTGGTAAGGGAGAGGATGCATATGAGTTTCTCACTTTGATCTATGAGATATTGGAAGTCGTGGGCCTAGAGGATTCTCGGGGAGTTAGATTTTTTTCATTGTAGTTGTGAGGAGCAGCACGGGAGTAGTGGCGGTCTTATATGTGCTCCAAGCTAATAGGGTCCCCACTGGTTGAGTGGGAGGTATTTTTAGAGGTTTTCCAGAAGCGGTTCACCCTTGGAGTGTTCGAGAGGAGATAGGTCCAAATTTGAGACTTTGACTCAGGGAGGTACGACAGTGGCCGAGTATAAGGCTAGATTTTATCACTTGTATCGACATGCCTTATCATTGATACCTATAGATATAGAAAGGTTTTGTAGATTTTTGAAAGGATTGGCATTCTCTATTCGCTTCTATGTGTTTAGGTCATCACATGAGGGTGCATCTTTTCAAACCATAGTGAGTACAACCAAGGAGGCAGAGTTGTTGTTGATAAAGGAGTTAAGAGTCCCTAAAAGTGTTCGAGCATCCGATCATTTCACAAGTACCACGTCAAGAGATAGGGGTTTCCACAGAGAGGGCAGTACCTCTCAGCATCAAGGTCTAGTTCATGCTTCATTACCACCTTTGGAAGATGGTCACGCCCTCATAGTTCACATAGTTATTGACAGGGATCATCCAGCTCACAGTAGAGGCCTGTGGGCTGGGATGAGTACAGTATTCCTCATATTTATTCTCAGCAGTCGTCTACCCCTAAATCATGTTATGGGTATGGATTTCCAGATTATTTGGTTCGATATTGTCCCATACAAACTCATACCGGGCCACACCACTCTTATTTAGCAACACCGGTCAGAGATCAAGCCCCTCCAGCAAGAGATATAGCCCCTCAGTTTAGGGGTCATGGTAGGGGCAAACCAGGTAGAGGTGGGTGTACTCCAGGTAGGGGTACAAGTGATGTAGAAGGACAACAGAGAGGTAGAGGTCCTATTTAGGCCGTTGGTGGTAGAGGCGGTCATTTTTATGCTTTTGTTGGGAGGTCCGAGGCTGAGGCATCTAATGCCATTATTACAGGTATCACAGGCCTACATCAATATTATTTGATCTTGGTTCCACATATTTTTATGTATCTGGATATTTTCTACTGAGTTTGATTTATTATGTGAGTGTATATCTGTGCTCGTGTATGTATCTACCTCAGTAGGTGATCCTTTAGTGGTAGATCGGGTCTACCAATCCTGTCTTATCTCTTTGAATGGTTATGGTACTTGGGTTGATATGATTGTTCTTGATATGGTTGATTTTGACATCATATTAAGGATGGATTGACTTTCACCTCATTGGGCTATTCTTGATTATTATGCCAAGACTATGATGTTGGCTATTCCTGGTAGATCAAGTATTGTGTGGTGAGGTTCAAGTGGTTCCTATCCTTACAAAGTTATTTCTTATATTCAGGTACGGAAACTAGTGGATTGGGGTTGTCTTACTTATTTGGCATTCATTCGTGACATCGGTGTTGAGCCACAACTGATGGAGTCTATTCCTATTATTCGGGAGTTTTTTGATGTGTTTCTGATAGATCTTTCTGGAGTCCCTCCTGATAGGGATATTAACTTTGCCATTGACCTTGAGCCAAGCACTAAACCTATTTATATTCTTCCATACTGTATGGTGCCAGCTGAGTTGAAAGAACTAAAAGAGCAACTCTAAGATTTGTTGAGTAAAGGATTCATACTCCCTAGTGTATAACCGTGAGGATTTCACCTATGAAAAGTGTTATGCGATTTAGGAAGAAGACCAAGCTTAGACCTAGGTATGTTGGCTATTTTTGAAATTCTTTAGTAAGTAGGAGAGATGACCTATAAACTTATATTACTACCCAGTTTGTCCTCAGTTCATCATTTATTTCATGTATCTATGTCATTTTTAGTATTACCAGTTAAATTTCCATTTTACTAATTACCATTTTACCCTTCCTAAAAGTTTCTTTAGGTCATTTTTGGATGAGTTGCAAAGTCAAATTTTCAAAACCTTATGAAAAGTTGAAATTTTGCTAAGAAAAGAGTTTTTAAAGGCTTAAAGTTTTGAGGTTATCTTGAGTTTCAGATTTTAAAATATAATTTTGTCGATCTCATCATCTCTAGAATGCAGAATTTGGTTTAGGAGAACTAACAAAATTGAATTTGGAGTTAAAACAGAGATTTTGGACCCAAAATTATATTTTTAGTTGAATTTAGATCATCGTTTGACTTTGGTCAACATTTAGAGTTCAAAAACTCAAATCAAAATTTTGACATATTAAGTGGTTCCGGATAGTGGAACTAACGCTAGAAATGGTCTCGTTGTAATTTTTAGAGTTTTCGAGGTCATTTTGGGTGTTTGAATTTTTTATTAGTTTTATTGGACTTTATCAGGTTTTGGTCTAGGAGACCTCAGAATCGAATTTTGATAGTTCCATTGAGTCTGGGACATCATTTTTGGTAGAGTTACATGTCTGGTTTGTGTGCATCGAGTTTCGGATCGAGTTTCACCCAACGTGCTTGATTTTAGTATCATTAGTTCCATAATATTATTGTAATGCTATATTTAACTAGATTGTGGTGATTTTGGAGTACCGTAGAAGGGAAAAAGGCGTGGATTTGAGTTGATTGAGACATCGATTAAGGTAAGTGGACTTCTAACCTTTTGTTAAGTATGATTGAACCTTGTATTATCCTATGTGAGTTGGATTGGGTGATTTGTGGCATGAAATTGACTACAATTATACTATTATAGGATTTAACCATGGGATTTCGAATTAGGTGATTGCAAATGTTGTGAATCTTTAACTTGTGAAATAAATGTAGTATTGTGAATACTTGAGAACTTGTATATTTTCTGATATTGATACTGAAATTATATTGGTATTGAGATTTATATTGATATCGAGATTGTGATGATATTGAGATTGTGTTTTAAAATAATTATAGGATTATGAATACTTGTGAGCTTGTGGATTATTCGATATTGATTATTGAATAAAATTGCTCATGTGGACATCTTGCATATTTTTATACTGATGAAAGTGATTATTGTGTTATTATGATACTATTGCTTGATATTCCATTGATGATGAAAAGTCGAAAGGAAATGGTTCCAGCTAGAAAATGAAAGAAAAGAAATGAAAAGCCGAAGGGAAATGGTTCCGGCTAGAAAAAAGAAAACAAAAAATAAAAAGCTGAAAAGAAATGGTTATGGCTAGATATGGAAGTAAATGCAAAGAGAAATGATTTCTGCGAATACATGATCCATATGAGGCCCCTATGGGTTTCGATCTGATACGATCAACAAATGTGTTTCATAGGACAGACATTGCATCACATTGTTTATATTTCATAGCATTCATTTCAGTTCATATTATTCCTCTCTTGAAGTGATTATATGTACTATGTGCGGTGAGTTGAATGCCTTGAATCTGTACATTATTGATATTGAACTAATTGAAGAATTTTCATACATGTTGATAATTTGATCCTTTTATATCGTGAAGATTGAACTGTGAGGATGTTGTGTTATGAGACTATATCTACTTATATTACTAATAGACTATTGTATTACTTGACTCTGGGAATCAAATGATTATTCTGAGATAGCATTCTATAATATGTATTCATTTGTGTATTGTTATTGTGTTGGGACTTTCTAAGTGCAGGTGTCTTGTTCGCGATATGTGATTGGGTGGACAGGAGTACTTGTGTTCTTCATTGTTTTACTTTAGGTTTATTTTCCATTTGCTGAGTATCGTGTTATTTGGTCTTCACCCCTTGCTACATTTTTGTAGGTTGTGAGTTTGGTCTCTCTTGATAGATTTCCCTGTGCCAGGATCAAGCTTCTGGATTTCCTTGAGAGGTAGTTGCTTGTCTCTTCAACTGATCCTCAAGGATTCTTTATTAATGTTATATTCGAGGACTAGGCATTGAGACTTGTACTTTCTTTTGAGTATTGTTATTTAGAGGTTTGTACATGTGACACCAGTTCTGGGATGATCTTAGTTTTGTTTTTTTATGCTTACCTTTTTGGTTAGACTGTATGCTCTTCCAATTTTATTATTATATTGGACTGTCCAAGTTTAGGCTGACTCATCTTTGTGGGTTAGGTGAGTGACATCATACCCAAATTTCAGATTGTGACTTTTTTTTACCCACAAAAAAGGGGGTCAACTTGGTGTAATGACCTTATTTGTTAAAATTACTATTTTACCCTTCTTTATGTTGCTTTGGACCTATTTTGAACTATTTTTATTGTTGGAACTGAAATGTTGAGTTCTTAAAATGGAAAATATGCATTTTGACACTTTTTGAAAGTTTAAGTTGTTGAAAAAGTGAGTTTTTGTACCATTTTGAGTTTCGAGTGTCAGATCGGAGATTTGTTGATTTCATTAGCTTTGGAATGCCAAAACTAGTCTATGAGAAGCTACAAAACTGAATTCAAACTTCAAATGAGGTTTTTAGGCCCAAAGTTGTGTTTTGAGTTGTTTCCAAGACCAAAGTTTGACTTTGGTCAACATTCAGAGTTCAAAGCTCAAATAAAAATTTTGACAGTTCCAGTAGTTTTGAATAGTGAACTAATTCTAGAAATGGCCTTGTTATATTTTTCTGAGTTGTTGAGGGCAGTTTTGGTATTTTGAATTCTAAACTAATTTATACGAATTGTATTGGTAAATGTGGCGAGGAGGCCTTGAAATTAATTTTTGATGATTTTGTTGAGTCTGTATCGTCATTTTTTGTATGAATACATATAAAGTTTGTATAATTCTGAGTTCGGATGAGTTGTGAAGGTCTATTCTGAGTCAGGAATTAGACTAGGCATTGTTGATTTTTTTGATATCTGGTGCAGGTGCAAACATTCTCCGCGTTCACGGAGGTCGTGGTGATGATGTGCTCTGCATTCACAGACTGGGTCCCATATTCACAGAGTGGGGACTTAGTTAGGCTCCGCGTTCGCAGGATGGGCTCGGCGATCATCGAGTGTATTTTCACTGTACAATTTTTAAAACCTGAGAAACACCATTGTCATACTTGTCAAGCGTTTTGGGTGATTTTGAAGAGAGATTTTAGAAGAAATATTTTGGGTAAGTGAATCTAACACTATTTTAATTATTTTTCATAAGTTTTATCTTGATTTTGTCTTAAATTTCATGTTTTTGAATATCCAAAATTGGGAATTTTTAGACAATGATTTCTAAACTTAAAATGTTGATCTCAGTGGAATTTTTACCCACGGACTCTATTTTTCACGTAGAACTGGATTTTAAAATCAATTTTCAGATTCAAGAATTTTAATTTTTACTCCAAATTTTGATCATTTTTTCCTTAAGCCTAATTCATGCCAATATGGGTATCAAAATGTTCCTCTTGATGTGTAGTATCAGATTTTGATAGTGATTGATTGATCAATTCAAGGATCATTTGGAGGTTTGAGTTGATTGAGAGCTTGTCCGATTGTGGTTTCAACTTTGAGGTAGGTTCAGTTAACCCTATTGGGACTGAATTTGAGTTATTGATCATGTTTATGTGATAATTGTGAGATTTAGACGAATTTGTGAATATTAGTATTGATGGGATGAGATATTTATTGATATGTGATCCTAATTTTGTCGATCTATGAGATAATACTGATTATACTGTTAATCTGAGATGGAAACTTAAGGATTGAGATCATGTGGGATATTATTGTGATAATTTGAGACATGTGATACTATGTGAGAAAAATATTTGACACCTTGATGGTTCATGAGACTCTTTTGATGATTTTATATATATTTGGGGATGAGTAAGGTCTGATATGGATGTTATACTTGATTCTTGTATATAATTACGATGTGTATATAATTTGGGGACAAGTAAGGTTCAGTACTTGATGTTATACTCGGCTTTTGGGAATAATGTAGTTTAGCATACATTGGGGGAGACGAGTGAGGTCTGATACTTTTGGGCATACTTGATCATTGACATGTTATGACTACATGAGATATTATAATAGATTGTGACACTTGATTCTATTCTCCATGTTTATGTGAGGTTTCCACAGTATTATTTTCATTATGAGCACATATTTGAGTTGTTATCATTGATTTGTTTGCATGTTATGTTGTATTGTATCACCCCTTGACCTGAGTAGAAGGCAAGGGTGATATGTTTCACAGTTGTACCACCCCCTTGACTCGGGTAAGAGGCAAGGGTGAGATCCATCCTTATATATCCCTTGACCACGGGCAGGTGGCAAGGTTGAGACATTGTGACACCTTTTGACCACGGGAAGGTGGCAAGGCTGATACCCTTGACCACGGGTAGGTGGCAAGGTTGAGGGACGTTTTTTGTATTATTTGATGAGACTTCGTGTACTATGTTCATATTTTTTATGGTTGCATCACTAGTTATGTGGGAGATTTTATCTTGCCTTATATATATTTTATTGGGTACTAACCTTTTCAGATGCAAGTGTAAAGTTCTTCATTATTACACACTTGTTCGATTTCTCTTACCTAGTCGGTGAACCTACTAGATACATTTTGGTGTACTCACCCCTACTTTATTTCCTTCCTACAGATCAAGCACAGGGACTCACATAGTGTAGTTGATTCACTCTAGTTAGATATCCTACCTTAGTTCTTAGCAATGATGCTCAAACTTCGAGTCGCCGTGGGATCCTTGAGATTATCTTTATTATTTTTTTTCGGACTTTGTATCAGACATTATGAGACAAATTTGTACTTTCTTTTGAGATAGTTGTATCACTCTTTTGTACTACTTTAGATGTTCTTTGTCATGACCCAAAAATAGCCATGATAGCACTTGCCTAACCCACCAAGACAAGTAAGCCAAAACCTGCTCAAATTAGCAACAATACTATAGCGGAAGAGATAAGGTCTAAATAAGGACAAGCACTAGGTTATCAAGTCTAAAACAATCATCCCAAGACTTGTGTCACATGTACAAGCCTCTAATACTAAGTATAATATAAATAAATACAAGTTTGGATCTCACTCCTCAAATAGAACATAAGAAAATAAGGACACCGAGGATCCGCCAAGTAGACAAGTCGCTATCTCTTGAATGTCCGGGAATCTCGGTCCGTATAGATAGAAGCTGATTCAAATAGAATCGGGGTCACAACCTACACACATGTGTAGAATTAAGGGTGAGTACCAAAACACAGGCACTCAACAAGAGGATCTAAACAACAAGTAAAGCATACAAAACAAAATACACTTTTCACACCAGTCACATACCTCCCAACTGCACTCCTGCACACAGAAAAACCCCAACAACAATAGTATATGTATATGTATATGTATATATATATATATATATATCAAATGTACCTCTCAGTCTTATGACAGATACTTTCAGATAATTCCATATATTCCACAATATAGCTCAAGTATAAGCATCACATAATTTATCCATAACAACTGAATCAAATCACAGTGTAAAATAATATGGTATGAAATGGAATGAAAATGACATGAGATAAAATGAAATGATGAAATACAATGTCAAATATCGTGATGCATGTCTATCCTACAATACCTATTTTCTTATATAATTAGTTCGGAACCTATGGGGGACATATCTGTCCATGTACCTTCCTCAGACGTGAGGCCCAATCCCAGTATAACAATGTCTTAAATCAGTGTCTCCACCACGGACGTGTGGCCCGATCCCTATTTCTCTTTCAATGTTTCCTGCCATAGAGGTGTGGCCCAATCCCTATTTATCTTTCAATATTTCACGTGATGGACGTGTGGCTCGATCCTTATTTCTCTTTTAATATTTTTGCCACGGACGTATGGCCCGATCCCTATTTCTCATTAGTGTTTCATCAGTGGTACTCAGTCACGAATGCACGTAAAGAACATATATATATTTAATGTAATGAAGATGAATGCAAAAGAGAATCCACATCATAATAAACACGTCATCTCATGTCAAGTATTCAATCAATAAGGCATAATGGCAAGTCTGTATCAAGCCGATATCAACTCCTCTAGCCCACAAATGAAACTCCACAGCATATATGTTCAACTTCCACGATACGCCAATATGTTACTATCTGTAATCTACATTACCATATCATATAGGATTCCCAAAATCAAGCACGAATTCATAATTATCAATCTCTATAATACACCACCAAGTCATAAATGAGGTTCACAATTTAGCAAGTACTACCCAAGCAACCACAAATATTCAATCATCTCGAGCCATAAAGAAAGGAAATATAATGTGCAAGTAAGCTTAACAAGGTTTAGGATTCCACTTGCCTCAACTAGTAGCCAACTCAAGTAGCAGCCAAAGCTTTTCCCTTCAAATTCGCACATAAAAGTTCACAACCTATTCAAATATAGTATCACGGTCACATATCGATTCTATTGACACCAAAATCGATCAATTTGGGTGAAAGAGAAAAAATAGTAAAAAATTTCATGCCAAAAAAATAACCAGAAATTTGAAAATTTTAACATCAAAACGTTCTCCTCGAAACAAGGATTCCCATGATGAAAACCAATTTGAAAATGAAGCTAAGACAGGGGGAAAATCATCAATTAAAGTTTAGGAATCAAAGTCCCAAAATCCCCAAATTTCACAATAATATTCACAAAATTAAAAGTTAAAATCATCAATTAATCAATGTAAATCAATGAAATAGGTTAGAAAATAGTTATCCAATCAAATTGCCTTTAAAACCTTGAAAATCCCCTCTTAGAATGAAACTTGAAATGTCAAAAATGATGAAAAAGATTTATTTCACGTCTTTAAAATTGTTCATTGTTTAGGCCCACACAATACTCCACGAATATGGAGCCCTGAGAGGCTTAACACTCCATAAACACGGACAGGGCTTCCATGAACACAGAGGCCAAGAAACCCCAACTCCACGAATATGGGCTCATTTTTCGCGAACGTAGAGGTCTAGATACACTTACCTCTACAAACACCGAGAAGATGGCATGATCACGAAGGGCATAGGGGAGATGCACCAGCAACAACAAAAACCAGTAAAACCCAACTAAACTCAAAAACTCGATAAGTGCCCTCGGGTTTCATTCGGAGTCCAAATTACACAATCTAAATATGTATTCGTAGCAGAAATGACGATCTGGACTCAACAAAATAATTAGAATGCAATTTTGAGACCTCTACGACATAATTACCAATGGAGCTTCAATAAACTAGTTTAAAGCTTGAAATACCAAAATTATTGAAATTTTGATACAAGCTTTCGAACTCCGAATGTTGATCAAAGACAAAGTTTGATTTCAGAAATGACTAAAATCACAACTTTGGACCTGAAACCCTTATTTTAACTCCAAATTCGGTTCTGCAACTTTCTGTAGTTCGATTTCGACATTCTGGAGATAATGAAATTGCCAAATCTCTAATTTGACCTTCAAAACTCAGAATGACATGAAAACTCACTTTTCAAGGACTTAAACTTTCAAAAAGATCAAAACTCATATTCTTAATTTAAACTCAGGATTTCTATTCAATTCATTCCAATAATTCAAAGTTGGCTCAAAGTAACTTACGAAAGGGGTAAAATAAAAAATTAGCTGAAATTTTTAAAAATGACCTTCAGGGTCATTACATCATCTACCACTAAAAATATTGTTTGTCCTTGAACATAAGGCAAGAAAATATACCTGAAGCCTCAAAACAATGAGGATAATGGGCCCGTATATCAGATTTTATCTCCCAAGTAGCCTCACTCACGGGCCGGTGGCGCCACTAAACCTTCACTAAAGTAGTCTTTTTGGTCCTCAACTTTCTAACCTGCCTGTCAAAATAGCCACGGGCTCCTCCTCAAAAGTCAAATTTGTGCGCAACTCCACCAAATCAAGGGATAATACATGAGAATCATCAGGAACATAACGCCTCAACATGTACACATGAAATACAGAATGAATCGAGGACAAGTTAGGTAGCAAGGCAAGTCTATAAGCAAGCTCTCCCCTTTGCTCGAGAATATCAAAAGGGTCAATATACCTATGGCTAAGATTTCCCTTCTTCTGAAATCACATAACACCCTTCATTGGTGAAATCCTCAACCAAACCCGATCTCCCTCCATGAACTCCAATGGTCGAACCCGTCTATCAACATAACTCTTCTGTCGACTCTGGGCTGTCAATAGTCTACTCTAGGCAAATGAACCTTCTCCATGGTATCTCTAAGCAAATCAGTGTCAGGGTTATCAATTTCAATAGAATCAAATCAACCTATGGGTGATCTACACCTTCGCCCATACAATGACTAAAAAAGGGCCATCTATACTGGATGAATATTTAAAAAATTTAAAATATGAAGATTTAAAGATATGTAAATTTAGATATATGAATGTTTTAAGATTATATTTGAATTTAAATGGTGTCTTTAATATGTATTTAAAATGTTACTATTAGAAAATCTGTCTATGACAACGTATGAAAATTGTCATTATAGGTGTTAAAATCATACAAACATATGTAATACTTTGAAAGTTGGGAAGTTGCAATCGAAAGAAAAGGTTAAGAATTTGTTACTGTAGCAGGGTCTGCAAGTTTCACCTACGGTGATTGAAGTTTATATGGATCGTAGATGACCCTTGTACACAAGATATTGTAACTTGATTTTTAGGGTCCAACAGGACGGACTATATTTATGGATTGTGATTGGTTCTACAGGTTGTAGAAGGGCTTCGTAGAACACTACCAATATTTAAAAAAATTGGTTGAAAGTCAATTTTGAGAGGGAGGTTTATGGGTTATACGATGAAGTATGGGTCGTGGTTACGTCTTTGTAGAAATGTAATTTCAGAAAATCTTCAGTAATTGATTCCACAACTAAACTTAACATTGCGTACTATCTTTTACAGTTCATAGAAGGATCTTATGAACCGAACTCCTGAGATCCCTATTTTCATCCATCTTTCAAGAAAGTTTTTTTATGACTCGTCAAAGGTTCTATGGATCGTAGAACTCATTTGTAAAACCTGTTGGCAGTTATTTTTTAAGAATATTTTAAACATTCTACAATTTTTATATTAAATCTACGTTGTTTTTGCATATTTTATTAAGCCTATAACTACACAGATTCACTAAATTTCTCTCATTTTCTTACAATTTATTGTCACGACCCGGATAGGGAGCCTAGATGTGACATGGAGAAAGAGGACCCGAAGGGCCTTGATCAAGCCATCATAGCATCATTACACTCACCATCGGTTCAGAAATGCGGAAGCTAAACATGTAACACGTGAGTTCTAGGAATTCGGGGACTTGGGACTCAAGTTCTGGGGACAATACGGGAATGGGATAAGCATGTTTGCACATAGCACATAGTCACTTATAATAACCAATCATACAAGCCATATCATGATGAAAGAGACATTATCATAAATCAAATGAAATAGCATCATATTACATAGACAAATATCCAACATACAAGTCAAACGTACAAGAGTATAGAATTTGTCCAAACAATGCCTCTACAAAGATGAGTGGAGCCTCGATAAGTTTGAGGCTCACCCTCAAGTCAATAGGAAGTAAATACATGAAAGTAAAGAGGTATATAGACGGTGGCTATTGCCCTTGAACAAAAGGGCTCACCACTAGCAATTCTTCAACAAGATCTCAAGCGTAATCCGG
>JBCEWC010011320.1:0-16799 GCA_038996855.1 Solanum aculeatissimum | reverse complement strand
AAACAGTGTCACGGGACACCTTTTCCCCCTTCCTAAATTCGCCCCTGGGTATATATATATATATATATATATATATATATATATATATACAAAAAAAAAAGATCTTTTTTCACTTTATATTTATGCAGGAATTAGAATATGAAAAATATTCACATGACAATTAAATAATTAAAAATATATATTATATGTTGATTAAGTGAGTCTCTATTGTTGCAGTAAAAATTGATATGTTGGAAGTTGAGTTGAAGAGGCTTGAAGAACTTGCAAAGGCTCAGAATGATGAATTGTCAAAATTTTAATATTATATCATGAAAAATAATGTTATATAGTTGGTGATCTTTATGAATATTCCTAATATTATGAGTTTAAGTTATGTTCGTTGCAGTACCTATATTTGAAAAATAAGTTATGTTTAAGTAAAACACTATCCAAGAACCGAAAGTTATTATACAAAAACTTCTAACTACAAGTATAATGTTGGGGATATAACCCCAAAACTAAAATAAGTAAATAAATAAAAGTAGTCTGAATCCAATACAAAATGAACAAAGATAATAGAAGAATCCATTGCGGCCTGAAATATGCTAGCTCACCATTAAATTCTGGAATCAACAGTCTCCTAACTGAGGTCTATCCACAACCACTCGAAGATGCTCTATACTCAATAAAAAAGAATAAATGTAGCATCAATATACATAGTCAAAGTGTACTGGTAGGATCATGCGGCTAAACCAATAAGCAAGATATAAACAAGCAACAAAAACATAATAATTCATACAACGTGACACTCGATCTAATAATATATATCAAAACGTGACATTTGATTCAATAATATGTTGGAACATGACACCCGGTCTAATAATGTGTCAAAATATGACATTCAGTCCAATAATATCTCAAAATGGGACATTTGATCCATAATCACAATGACAGTCATAATCGCATCCATAATTAATAATGCATCACTGGTCAAGTTCAAGCAATAGGTTCATTACATGTTACTAGATGATAATAGATTATCAATTAGTTTATATCATCATTCCCTTTTTTCACATTCAAGGAATAAATACTATAGAATATGTTGTATAGGCGCATGGTTGATGTGCGTAAGGCATTGGCCTCTACCAACATCGTGCCTAGGCGCTGAGCATTGTCAACGTTGCATCTACGCCCTAGGTTCTTTCGAGGTCACTTGGTTATTGGACATATCTGCTTGGTTGATGCACGTAGGGCACTATCCACGGTGCACGTGGCTCAGGAACTGTCAGCGTTGCACATGGTCTGAGCAGTTATTACTGTCTACTTTCATGAAACCATGTTAAATGTGGAAACCCCTTATAATGTCCATAGAGAGAGCATGGTTACAGGTTGGTTCTCCCGAGCCTTGTCGGCAATGGGTGTTATTCCACCTTAATAGGACTTTGGGTGTGACAAACGCATTCTAACAAATGTGATTTGTGCACAAATATATCATTTATACATAAAACCCATTCTCCAAATACGATTTATGAACAAACATGTTATTTTACACATAAAACACATTCAACAAATGCGATTTATGAACAAATATGTCATTTACACATAAAACGCATTCAACAAATGCGATTTATGAATAAATATGTCATTTACACATAAAACATATTTAACAAATGCGATTTATGAACAAATATGTCATTTACACAAAACGCATTCAGAAAATGCGATTTATGAACAAATATGTCATTTACACATAAAACACATTCAACAAATGCGATTTATGAACAAATATGTACTTTACACAAAATGTATTCAACAAATGTGATTTGTGAGCAAATATGTTATTTTACACATAAAACACATTCACAAAATGGGAGTTATGAACAAATATGTCATTTACACATAAAACAACAAATGAGATTTATGAACAAATATGTCATTTACACATAAAACACATTCAACAAATGCAATTTATGAACAAATATGTTATTTACACATAAAGAATGTCAATTCAATAGTGAAATAGTGTTTCTAGAAGAGACTCTATCATTTGCAACTTAATCGACTCATGTTATCCACCATTTGGGAGTTTCTCTAACCGACAACCATCACTTATGAGCTAGTGATGATACAACGCTTTACATTGTCATTGCCGCAGTTATCCAATACTTTGCCAGAGTAAGAAATGATCAACCAATCTTGGATCCACAATTAAACATGTCCTCTTTTAGAGGCTCAACCTCTATCCTATGTTAGCAACATAATTTATGGACTTGAGTTATTATTTACTCTTATTCAAATCGGTGCTCAATACTACTCTCAAGACTCAGTATGCTCATATTAATTTATTCAATCATATCATTCTTTTGGTTTCATTGGATTGTTTTAAGTTCAACCATCAAATCAACCATCATTACTTTCATTCACACACGCTTTCAAACACATTAGTCTCTTCAAAACTCTTTCTCACATCATTCATGTGGACTCAAATCAATCATGCTCAAAATATTGATGCCATTAAAAACTTCTTATACTTAAATTTTGCTTGACTCAACTCATCCAAAGATTCATAAATCTTACTTTCAAGTCAATCGGTGCATAAAATATACATGCATAAACTCAGTTAGGGTTCATAGGGATGAGGACAAGAACAAATACTCCAATATGCTCAATCACTATATATACCATAAATATAAAATTAACATGTACTAAATTCCATAGGATTATAGACAATTTAAGAAAATTATAGGATATGAAAATGTTAAACTCAACTTCTAGGCTCAATTCAACTTAATGAAGATGTAGCGCACATGGATGGATTCAATCCAATACGAAGAACAATCAAAACTCGAAGGATCTCAGTCAAATGCTTGGAACCCTAGCTTTCTCATCTCCAATCCTTGCTCTCAAAAGTTTTAGTATTAATGAGAGAAAAATACCCATAAGGTACTGATAATGACCTTAATTAATCCCAAAATATCAGGATTTAGCTTAGGAAAGAGTAAGAAAAGATAAAAATACCCTTCATTAAAACTGTTGAACCAATCCATGAGACCTTGTTTATGGGTCATGGATTAGTTTATAGGATATGAAAGGCCTTTTGTAGATTGGAGTTCAATTTCTAAATTTTTTTATCCTAGGTCTATAATCAACTTATATGGGTCGTAGGCCCATTTATGGGCTCTTTCGATCGGTTCGTGATTTGAGATTCAAAAACATGAATTCCTTGGGTCTCAAACTATGACCATAAATTATAGGTCGTCGAGGGAATGGCGGATCATAGCCTCCTTTTGTAGGATAGCCCAACACTTAGAGCAATTTTCACTGTCTTGGGAACCATGGACCCTTCTATGGGTCGTCAATTATTTTACGGGTTATACAGGGGTTTTGTACAAGGGCCTTCAGAAACTTAAATTACACCAAGTGTAGGAAGGATCTACGAGCCCCCATATATGACTTGTAATATCACCCTGCCTTTTTCTTATACAGTAAACATCTTTATATTTTGAATTTTTTTTGTGAAAATATCGATCATCCTATGGTCAAATATGTTAGGTGTAGCATTAAATTAATGTTAGATGAAACTCAATAATTTTAATCTTAATCTTGTATCATAGACAAGCATTTACAAAAATCATATAAAAATTAAATTTGAAACTCAATTACTAATTACTATTCTGAACGAACTCATAAGATTCAAATCTTAAATCCACCTTTTCCTCATGGGATATTCACATCATCTCATGAACCAAATAAAAAAGTTAGGTAGCTATCCCTTAAAATATCAATTTAAAGCATGGTAAGGAAACCACAACATAGCAACCTAATAAAATAAATTAATGAATGTCTGCTTCTTCAATATTCCTTCAAATGGCTGTCTGTGGTTCAATTTACATCAAAGGGCATCTTCCAAAGAGGTTGTTACTTCCCTTTTGGCACCTTTTTAGACAATGATTCAAATATTTTTTAATTTTGTCATGTTAATTTTTAGGTGGAATATATCTTCTTGTCTGATTTGTTGAAGGAAAAATGTTCTAGGTGTTAAAAGACTTGTATATTTTTTACTTGTAATTTTCACTTACTTTACTTGTAAATGGTTAGATTTTTTACTATATTAAACAAAATACTAACAAATTACACTATATTTTGAATAATATAATTTTTTAGTGTTTTAATCCCCAATTTTCTTTGACTTTCAATGGACATGACAACACAAAACAAGTAATCACTTAAGGGTGTGTTTGGTATAAAGAAAAATATCTTTCATAAAAAATATTTTCTAAAAAGCAATTGTATTTATTTAATTTTCTTGTGTCCCTCAGGACTAACAAGGGGTAGTGCAGGAATATTCACCTGTTATTCATTGACTATTCTTTTCAGCCTGATCTTAGGCCCTGACTCATCTTCCGTGGACGAACCTGGCAGAGGAATCCTTAAGTTTTCGGGGCATTGAATTCTCACCAATGTTGATATGTGAACAAATAATACTTATGCATAATCTAGACAAACTAATACTAGCGATAGGAGTAGAGGCTTGGGACGGTGAGAATAATTAAAGATTAGAAGGTTAGAGATGAAGATGATGCGTATTGAAGGATGAGAAGGCCACAACATTTATATGGTTAACTCAACGTTAAAACTTCGTCTACATTATTACAATTAAACTAAAAACATATTTACTTGTCTTCAAGATGGGATTTGAGTCACAACTACTTAATTAATTTTACCAAACTCATAGTAAGATCACATAATTATTAGCAAAATAAGAATAATCAACATATAGAATTAATTATCAGCCAAAAAATTTCTTCAGTACTCCTCTAAATAAATAAAAAGGAAAAAAACAACAAACAAAAAAGAAATTTTTTTAGAAAAATTGCCTGGCTCCATTCTGTTTGCCTCTTTCCACTTGTTGATCACCAAAAGAGAATGTAGCTAAAAATAGAAGAAAATTTTCCTATATATTCTTGTTTGCACCCCCATGGATTTCAAGTTTGCTTACTGGCTTCATATAATTCAGAAAAAACTCGTTTTCTCGAAACAACTTCTTCTTCTTCTTCTTCATATCTCTAACTAGGTGTACAAGAAAAATCGAAAAATTGCATCAAATCGATTATTTCAAGTTTTTGGGAAGAAGAAGAAAGAAGAAAAAAAGAATAGAAATTTTTGTCTATAGAGTTTGTTTCTTTACGTTTATTATTATTTGGGCTACTAGTCGGCCATATTTATATGATAGGTAATACATAAAAAAAAATTGTCATTTAACTTGATTTTAACAGATATTTATATTTTTTAAATTTTAGATGTGTACAAACAGCATGAATAAATTCATGTCATATATAGCGTAGTACATGTGAAATGTCACATAGGATAGAATGTCGTCATATACGACTTGTGTGTCTACTTATTTTATTTTATATTAGTTTCAGTGTTTATTTACATATACTCAAAATTGAAGAATATAAATATTTATTCAGACCAAATTAAATAACAATGTCTTTATAAAAAACAAAGAAAAATAATGAAAAATACCCCTGAACTATTTGTAATAGAGCAAAAATATTTCTCCATTAGATTTTGGCTCAAAAATACCCCTTCGTTAAATTTTTGGCTTAAAAATACCTCTTAATTATATATTTAGCTCAAAAATACCCATCTCTCTAACGAAAATTAAAAAAAATATTACTTAATTATTAAAAATAAAGCAAAAATATCCTTCGTTAATTTTGCTCCATTTTATATACTAAATCTAAAGGAGTAAGGAGACACGGCGAGTGCACGTTTGAAAGATTTGAAAATGACACAAAATCCAATGAAAGGTGCTTTGAAAAACCTTTTATTTCACATTTGACGTTTAATGTTTTTACGAAAATTTGACTAATTCAAATTCGTTCACATTAGATCTATAAAAATAAAAGTTAGCACGTTGTCAATAATAATAATAACATATTCAATTAAATCCCATAAATAAGATCTGGGAGGGTAAAATATACGCAAATCTTACCACGTGATCTTTTTGAGTTAAATTATTTTTTTCGTTCGATCAATGTGTTTCCATCAGCGAAAACGGCAAACATGTTGTATTTGTTAGACGATAAAAGTATATCTGCATCAAATTTTAACAAACAATATATTAACTCTAAATAAAAAAATTGAAATAATAAAATATAATTCTCGTGTTCTAATTCAAGCATGCAATCCATGTATAACAAAATTAATGCTTTGCTAATTCCTATATAACTTAATTATTTCTGAGCATGAATTCTAAAATATACTATAAAATATGATATGAATAAATATGTTTATGTAAAAAGAATGTTATTTAAAAGGTACATGTTTGTTAATGTATTTAATAAATTTAGTACAATAACAAATATGAATAAAATTTCTTATTGAGAAATATATATAGTCACAAAACATAGTTAGGTTAAGAAAGTGGTGAAAAGATGAAAAAAAAAAAGGTGAAAGAGTAATGACGGAGCCAGAATTTTGATTAAGGGGTGTCAAAATTTAAAGACGTAAAATCGTGTAGAAATCAAGAAGTTTCAATATGTAATATCTATACATAATGAACTATTTTTACCTAACTAAAAAGTGTAATTTTCCGACGAAGGGATGTTGATTGATACCCCTCAAATGTATGTGGCTCCGCCACTGGTGAAGAGAATTATGTAAAGATTTGAGTTCGAAGCCGAGCCAGAATTTTTGCTAAAGTTATTTTAAATATTAAAAATTAAAATAAAATAAATTTAAAAGGTATAATTATATATGATTAGATTTTTTTTATTATTATTATTTTTTATTTTATTTTTTTTGGCTGGTGAAAGGCCATTTTCAACATGACCTTTATAGTGTCCATTTTCAAGTAAAAGACATAATGACTAGAGGTTGCTTTGGATCATGGCCTCATTCAACACATCAATCATAATAATTTCCCAACTATTACAACATTGTGGACTAATTTAATAATTTTAATTATATATATATATATATATAAATAATAATTTTTAAATTACACAAATAATAGTTATGTTAAAACTCTAAAGTTAAATTGATAAATTTTAAATTCTAATTATATTTTTATACTAGAAAAAAATAATTTGTGTATATAATATGTCCATGCAAATTATCCCTCTCTTTTTCTCAACCCAAAAAGTAAAAGGGAATATTTAGGTAATGAATTGAATATGGACTTTTGTTCCTTCCTTGTCCTCTTTATGTTTGTCTATTTTTTCTCTTTTTGTTGGATTTTTCATTGTACTATTACCTTGGGAATCTAATGATTCAAACCTAACCATGAATAAGAAAATTTATAAAAAAAAAAGTCAAAAAATATTCTTATCATATGAAAAAAATGAATCATAAATATCCTTCTTTGTTTTTTTGACTCAAGAACACCCCTATATCCTAAATTTGATAGTTATTGGGGGAGGGTGTATTTAAAATATAGGTGAGTTAATTTATTAAATTAAATAAGATATGAGGCAAGTAGTAATATGTCTCATGACAAATCATAATATATATCATGGAGCTATTTTATATTATGGGATATTTTTAACTCAAAGATAGAAAAAAGATACTTAATTAGGAATGAGAAACGCGAGACTGCGATGGTTTGAGCATATGCAGAGAAGAAGTGTTGATTTCTGTTAGCAGGTGCGAGAGGTTGGATTTAGAGATTACGTGGAGAGGTAGAGTATTGGCGGGGAGGTGATTAA
This sequence comes from Solanum aculeatissimum, assembly GCA_038996855.1. Classification (NCBI taxonomy): domain Eukaryota; kingdom Viridiplantae; phylum Streptophyta; class Magnoliopsida; order Solanales; family Solanaceae; genus Solanum; species Solanum aculeatissimum. Next base: position 9,105 of record JBCEWC010011320.1, on the reverse strand, counting down.
ACAGGATATAATGCAACTTCATATCACCGAGGACATGACCTTAGATAGAAATGAGTGGAAGGTCACATATTAGGGTAGTAGGTTAATAGGCTAGTAAGGGTAAGGTGAAGTCCGACCTTGTGGTATAGTAGGTTAGTAGGTTAGTAGGTTAGTAGGATTAATCGTGTTTTTATATCTTGTGTTGTTATTGTCCGTCTTTTATTTTGTGACTTTTATTGTATTTATATATTATCATTTTCTTCCCACGTTAGTCTTTTTTTTTCATATCTAGTATAATCTGCTTTTGAGGCTGATATTTTTGAGTCGAGGGTCTTCCGGAAACAGCCTCTCTATCTCTATGAACTAATGGTAAGATCTGCGTACATTTTACCCTACCCAAACCCCACTTTTGAGATTTCACCGACTATATTATTGTTTGTTTTGGTATGATAAGGATATTTTTCATCCTTTTTTATAAGAAAATTTCTATTTGTAAGCGTGATCTTATCATATATACATATTGATTCTCTTTTTAAAATGTGTATATATATAGGAGTCATGTCAATAGATCTAGATGAACACAATCTTTTAATATATTTACATTAGTTATTTTTTTAAAATATATATATAATTTAAGTCAAAAGTAATAAATTCAATTAAATTGATAAAATGATCTTAAATCTATCTCTACAAACATTTTTTTTTGTTTTGTGCTTTTCTATATTCATATTGAGGTAACACTCTCGATCAATAACTTTTTTTTACATTTTCAAGTGCTAGAATTTCAGACATCTGATTAATTAAAAATGAAAAAAATTCAATCATCCCTATGCAATTCATGTTGCTACGAACATTATTTTCTTGGTCTTGTTGTATTATTTTTCAAAAAGGCACTTCATAACAAAAAGAAAACTTTAAAATGTTGATCATGACTTGTATGACATCTTTTTCTTAGGTTGCAAATTTATAATTTCCAAATATTTGTATGCATGGAAGATATTCATAAATTTGTAACTAAATACGAATTTAATGGATTTAATCGTTATATTTATCACTAGACATGTCAAACTATATATTCTTAATTAATTAAATATTTAATGAAATTTATTAATATTTTACACAAATACCTACAACTATATGTGTTAAAAATATCGAGCTCAGCTGAACTCATACAATCAGAGACGAATCTAACTTATATGATACAGAATTCATGTGAGCCCAACTTTGTGTAAATCATTTATTAGTATCATGAAATTCACGAAATACGTATAAATATTTTATTATTATTGTATATTAATTTAAAATTTTCATAAATTTAAGTTTTGAATCTGCCTCGAGAACTCATACTACATCCACCTAAAATGTCGGTTACTAACATTATAGTGTGACAAAGCTTTGGTTTTTGTTTAATTATCATGTTACACTTAAAGTCTACTATGGTTAGAAATTTTAAATTTTATAGATAAATGAGACAGCCATCTTATTTGACAATGAAAGCATAATGTTTGGTTGTTTGGGTGGGGGGTATGTTGCCTTACTTCAATTATTTCCAAACATCCAAAGAAAACACCATCAAATGTTTCTTTGAAATAAACCACCCACAATGGACAATTCCTTTTTCTAGAAACTCACCACTATCTTTAATTTGTAAAAACAAATAAAAGGGAAATAAACCTACATATAAATAAATTAAAAGAAAAGAAGAAAAACATGTACTTGGTATGAATAAATAAATAGTATCTTAAAATTATTTATATGTAATTTAGCAAAATATTATGTGGGATGGAGGGGGGAGGGGAGAGAGAGTTGTAGTTCGGAGGACGGGGGGTGTTGGATGTGAATTTGGACGAGATAATAAATTTGCAATGTCAGTTACGTATTTTAATTAAGCAGGTAATTTTCCTTATGTTCAAAGAGCTTGTTTTCTTAGAAAAATATGAATTTTGCTAGGTTATTTTGATCCCGTTAATAATGAATTCAAATATGTTGTGGTTATTGAAGCTCGTTTGGATAGACTTTTGACACTTAATTTTAAGTGTAGTTTGGGGTAATGAAATTTAGGCAAGTGCGACTTTAACTCTTAGTTTAATTGTTTTTCTAAAAAATAAAGTTACTAGTGATGCTTGTGTGCATTTAAATCAACTAGTTTATGTTACATGGGACACATCTAGGGTTTGGCATTTTTATGAAATATATAATTAGATTGAAAGAATTGTGTATTTACAATGTTTGATACTTATTTAGCTAATTAGCATTCATTATAACTTAGTTGAGCATGTTGCAGTAATGTCGATTATGTAGAAAGTCAAGAAGTGTTGGTGATACGCTTATCTACAAAACCTTTGGCAACTAATAGCACTCATTCATAATGGACCATGGTTCTTAGGAACATAGTTTTCATAGGCCAAAAGACACCAAACATATAGCATTTTGATCATACAAAATTAAGTGAGTTTTATTATTATGGGGGAATTGTAGGATATTTTAAAAATATTTCAACTATAACATGAGCACCCTCTACCACCCAGATAAAGCTAATGTGATTGTTGATGCTCTTAACAGGTTATCCATTGGCAGTACCTTCCATGTCGAAAAGGGGAAGAAGGAGATAGCCAAGGAGGTTCACAGACTGACACGATTGCGAGTTCAATTAGATGAATCTAGTGAAGGTAGAGTTCTTGTGCATAATGGGTGTGCATTATCTCTAATAGTGGAGGTGAAAAAAAAGCAAGACCAAGACTCTATCTTACTGCAATTAAAGGCAGATGTACATAAGCAAAAGGTGATGGTTTCGCCAAAGGGGAAGATGGAGTATTGAGATATCAAGATAGATTGTATGTTCCAAATATCGATGGCATACGCGAGAGGATCATGACAGAAGCTCACAACTCTAAATATTTTATCCATCCAAGCTCAATTAAAATATATCATAATTGAGAGAAGTCTATTGGTGGAGTGGGATGAAAAGAGACATTGCTGAGTTCGTTTCTAAGTGCCCAAATTGTTAACAAGTGAAAGTTGGGCATCAAAAGTCATGTGGAGTAGCTCAGAACTTTGAGATTCCAAAATGGACGTGGGAGATGATCAACATGGACTTCGTCACAGGCTTACCGAGGTCTCATAAACAGCATGATTCGATTTGGGTGATAGTTGATAGGATGACAAAATATGTGCACTTCTTGGCAGTAAAGACGATTGACACCGCAGAGCATTATGCCCGATTATATATAAGAGAGATTGTTAGATTGCATAGAGTTCAATTGTCTATCATCTTAGATAGAAAAGCTCAATTCACTGCTCAGTTTTAAAAACCTTTCCAAAAAGGTTTGGGTTCGAAAGTGAACCTTAGCACTGGCTTCCATCCACAGACTGATGGTCAGGCAGCACGCACAATTCAAACTTTGGAGGATATGTTGAGGGTCTGCATTATTGACTTCAAAGATAATTGGAATGACCATTTTTCTCTGATTGAGTTTGCCTACAACAGTTTACATTCAAGTATTCAGATGGCTCCATATGAGGTACTTTATGGGAGGAGATGTAGATCACCAATTGTTTGATTTGAGATGGGTGAATCAGAGTTTATTGGACCAGAATTGGTTCACCAATCCATGGAGGAAGTGAAGATCATCCGAGAAAGATTGAAGACTGCATAGAGCCGACAGAAATCTTACACTAACGTTAGGAGAAGAGACTTAGAGTTCGAGGCCGACAATAAGGTGTATTTGAAAGTGTCACCTATGAAGGGTGTGATGCGATTTGAAAAGAAATTAAAGTTGAGTCTGAGGTACATTGATCCTTATTAGATTTTGAAGAAAGAGGGCAATGTAGCTTATGAGTTGGAGTTACCGCTAGAGTTAGCGGTCATCCATCCAGTCTTCCACATTTCCATGCTTAAGAAGTGTTTGGGAGATCCGCAGTTAGTTGTGTCTATTGAGAGTATTAGAGTAAAAGACAGATTGAGATATGAGGAGATTCCCATTCAGATCCTTGATCGTCAGGTTTGCAAGTTAAGGACCAAGAGATAACATCTGTCAAGGTGTTGTGGAGAAATCAATTTGTAGAAGAAGCTACTTGGGAAGCTGGAGAGGATATGAAGGCTAGGTACCCGCACTTATTCCTGCTTGTTGATGGTGAGAGAGTTGATGGTAATCATTCGTTCCTATTTTTTAAGTTTCCTTTTATTCTAAGTTTGAGCGACGAAAACGTTTTAGAGTCTGATTGATGATTTACTTGATTTGTTGATTGTTTGCTTACTGATTTGCTTGATTGATGGATTGCATGAGTGATTTATGAACTGTTTAATTGTTAGAGTCTATAGGATTCGTGTCTTAACTAGGTTCCTAGATTGCTCTTCATTTGAGGATGAATGATCCTAAGGGGGAGATAATGTAACACCCCCAAATTCATCCCACCTAGTCTGAGTAGATGCCTAGAGAAAACTGAGAAAAATGACTCAGAAATATCACGAGAAGAAACCACGAAGGATCATCTATGGACCATAGAGAGATCTACGGCCCGTGGATGCGACCTCGTAGATGCCCCTGTGACTTAGTAAAAAAAATTTAAGTTTGAGTCCTTCTACAAACTGTACTTCATTCCACGACCCATGGAATGGGTTTCGCAGATTGAGTTTTAGGAAATCAAGATTTTTAAACCTTGAACCACGAGTTACCAGACGGTCAGTCACTCAATACACGGCCCGTAGAAAGGGATTTCGTAGGTCCCAGGTCCAATTTCCAGTAACTCAAATTATGGACACCCTCACCTACGAGAGGCCACTCACGGCCCGTAAGTGGGACCATGACCCATATACGGAGTTTCTTTGTTCCCTTCGGCAATTTTTAAAAAGAGTACTCTTGTCTTTTTCTATCCCTTTTAATTAAAACCTATGATGTTTTGGTCTTATTTTAGGTCCTTTATCAGTACCCCGGGTATATTATCTCTCATCATACACTTAGAAAACTTGAGAGCATCAAAGAAGGGAGAAAAGCAAAGTTTTTGAGTTCAAGCTTGAGGATCGTCAGAGAGTTGATCATTCTTCCAAAATCCAAGTATGTAAGGCTACCAAAAACGTTGGATTGAGTTCGTTCATACGCCCTTCCATCTACTTGAGTTAAATTCATAAATGAGAATTGAGTATTGAAAATCCTATGATCCTAATTTTTGAGTTGTTTGTGTTTATTTTGAGTCCTCAGGAACATATATGAACAAATTGATGCATTGCATTGTTGTTTATATGAAAGTGGGATACTAATCTTATACTTGATAACATGAACCCTAAATTATATTATTTTATAAGATTTTGTATATGGACTGAATTGAGACCATGAGTATGTCTATCTGAGTTAAGTAACTTGAGTATTAACTAAGCATGTGTAGCCTTTTATCTGTCTACATACATATCTAATGAGCATCCTATTTGTGTTATGTGATGAGCATGATTTAGTGGAGTCTAAATGACCGTACGAGTTTGAGTTGAGTCATGATTGTATGCATGATTGATTTCCTTGATGGGCTAAGTTGTTGAGTGATTGATTTAAGTTGATTTGAGATAATACAAAGAGATGAGTTTTGAGTTGATTGACATGAGCATGTTTTAGTATTGGGAGGAGTATTGAGAACCGATATGGGAGCGAGTAAATAACTACTCTAACCCATAAACTACTTATCAGCGTAGGATAGTCGTGAAGTTAACTCTGGCGACTCATGTCCCAAAAAGATGAGCATTTATTTCGGATTCGAGGGAGAGTTAATCGTCCTTTACCTTGGCAAGTTTTGGACGGGCGTAGCAACAACGTCACTTTCATTGTGTATTACCAAGCTAAAGGTGGTGGGATTAGATGTCGATTAAGAGAAACTCCTAAACAACACCTGATTGAGCACGTCATATTTTAAACTGAGTTGCATAATACTGAGTCTATTTTCAAAGCATGATTTTAAACTTTAAACTTGCATATCCATTGAGTTGAGTTATGAGGTGATGAGTAGAGTTAAGAGTTGCATTGATTGAGTTGAGTTTGAGCTTTACTTGTTTACTTTAGCCATTCTTACATACCGGTATATTTCATGTACTGACGTCCATTTGGGCCTGCATCATTAATGATGCAGATACAGGTGATAGAGGACTTCATCCAGTGTATCGTTGAGGTCCAGCTTCTCGCTTTCAGCGTTGGTGAACCCTCCTTGCTTTTCGGACAAGCTTTTCTTTTCTTTCATTATTTTTGTTGAGGTAGCCCAGGGCTTGTCGTGGAACCTTCTAGATTGGATTAGAGGTTTCATAGATATTGAGTAGAGAATTGTCGATTGTTATTTATTTTCCAAACTTGATCATTGGAAACTATTATTATGATAGAGTTTTATTTACCTAAAATGATGGTTTTTCTGAGTATTATTCTGTTGTCGAGTGTGATGTGACGATGAGGATAGGTGATTCTATTGAGGAATCAACAGTGGTTCTTCAAGTGTCGGACACGTCAAGGGTACTCTCCCGGGCGTGACAAAAGTAATTAGATTATAATAAATATAGAGATAATTTCAAATATGTATAATAAAGTAATTATTTTACAACAAATATATGGCCTTGTTTTATTTAAATAAGAAATAATCAAAAATCATAGAAAGTATTCACTTACTATACAATATAGCTTGCCAAAAGTCATAGAAAGTATACATTAACTATGTAATATAGCTAACCTATACATGAGATATACACTTACAATACATTATAATACACTCAAAAAGTTTAATATAACTTAATTATACATAAAATATACATTGGATATACATGACGTATATACTGACTATTCAATCTCAATGAATTCAAAATGACCTCTTAACAATTTAAAATATAAAATTCTCTCGATGTTTCTAGTCTTTTGATATATATATATATATATATATATATATATATATATTTCTCTCGAAATAATTCATGTTTACCATTAATGTCTTAGTAAATGCTTCTTAATGACATGAAAGACGCTTAACTTAAGTATATTCAATTTTATTTGCAATAATCATGTCTAATAAATTATTTCAAGGACACCATCTAGCAAACACATGAAAATCACACATTTAAGTTAGTGAAATTTTCATAAATAACCACTTAATGAAACATAATAGGCAGAAATAGCTAAAGTTTCTAAAATTACATTTCATAACTTTGGTCATAAAAAATTTTTTGTATAAAAAGTGTATGTATACGAGCCTTATACAAAATAAAATTACGTTATTTATTACTGATTTACTATAATTAAGTTATTGATATGGAAACTATTCCTTAATTAATGGTAGTGGAATCTAATCAGACCTCCTTGCCTAATATGAATCTTTGTACCAAAAAAATACCATAGTAGTCTTGCTTCCGCTAAAAAATAAAAGAATATTGTGTATTTTTTCTGCATAACTGTACGAAAATCAGGTAAGAAAAATTGTGATTACGTTAGGATGTGATTTTTCGTGCTAACATGAATATTATACTAATTGTTGACGATATTTAAGTGAATAGACTTTAATATTTTTTATTTTGCCTTCTTGCAGTCGTTATTGTTTTTATTTATAACTAACTGTGTGATTGTTATACATTGACGATTGGCTTTCACGTTTACACTCATGTGATTGTTAGCTTACATATTTATGTTGTGATAGATCTGAAGAACAAGTATATTAAAAATATTTTGTATTTTTATTTTGTATGTACAATTAAAAATGTGTTACATTCACCTGTATATCTATAAAAAAAAATTATTATTTTGATAGTTATCATTGTATACGTTTGTGTTTAACAAAATTGTTTGTAGCATTGATAATGATTTTTTTGTGTGTGTGAATTAATCTATATATGAATAGGTTTATAAATTGTTTGTTGCGATTATATTTGTAGATGTATAACTTTGTTAGTAATTGTTTGTGTGAATTGAATTAACTGAGGGTATAAGTATGAATATACTTATAGTGTATATATATAAGTGAAAATATATGTATAATATATAAGTAATGTATATAAATTGTGTGTGTCACCCCTGCTACCCCCTCCCTGCTACACGTGATACATCTTAAACAAATATATATATATAGTTTTGTACACAATTTTATCATTATATATACAAATAGAATGTGTGACTCTATATACATGGATGTATTAAAATTCAAGTTAGTATATATTTATACAATTATATATATACAATTAATTATTTTGTTTATATAGCTTCAATATGAAGTTATACATCTGGACAATTTATACGAATAGAATGTATGACTATATATACATATATGTATTAAAAATTCAAGTTAGTATATATATTTTGTACAATTATATATATATACAGTTAATTATTTTGTTTATATGTCTTGTAATGATTTATATACAACTGTTAAATGGGTATGTATTTACGAGAAAACGTATGAAAAATATTATCAACATGATGTGCTACAATAAACAAACAAGTTCGGATAAAAAATTATATATATATATATATATATATATAATATTTAAACTGTGTAGACGAGTTATTTAATTTGAGCCAATACAAAAATAAAGGGTTCTAAACGAAATCCAAAAAAATGCATTGTCCTATATTAAAAAAGATATAGAAAGAACAAAACCATTGCCTTGTATTTCTGGAAATAACCTAACATAAAGTTAAGCATGTTTTTATCAAAAAAAAAAAAAAGCACAAAAAATATAAATTAGCCCATGAATTTGAAGATATATTCTGGAGGGAGTTTGAAAAAAAAATTGAAAATCAATTACTTGTTTAGATAAAGAAATGCTTGAGTGATTGTAGGAGAGTGATTACTGGAGATAAATTCGGGAACAGTTATGGAAAAAATTGAATTTTTGTGTATACGTGGGAGAGAGAAAGTACCATGGGAAATATGAAGAAACTTATACATAAAGCTGGTGGGGGCCACAAATTCTTCTAACCAAACTTATTAAACGTTGTTTATAAGAAGTAATAATATAAAACTTTAGTTGAGTTTTGTTATTTAGTAGTAAATGTTTGCTTAATTATGTAATTTATCCTATAAACAAACACACCATATGCATTTATCATCTTACTTTTCATGATAACCAGATTTAAACATTGTACAATTTAATCATCAAATACAATTTTGTAATTT
>JBCEWC010011319.1:0-16800 GCA_038996855.1 Solanum aculeatissimum | reverse complement strand
TAGTCGTTTGGTTTCATATCTAATTTTATCTGCTTTTGGGGATGATACTTTTGAGATGGGAGTCTTTCGAAAATAGTTTCTCTACCTCTATGAGGTAATGGTAAGGTTTGCATACATTTTTACTCTCCCCAGACCTCACTTGTGGATTTTACTGGGAATGTTGTTGTTGATAGAAATCTTGTAAGCTTTGTTTGGGTCACGGTTATAACCCCTATTGAGGGTGGCCAGCATTTCCAAATGCTGAGGAATACTACTAACCAATTGTCAAAAAAAAGTGCCATAACATTGGTGTGGCTGTAAAAAATTTGAAACTTGTGGTCTTAAAACATTTAATAACATTTATGTGTCCATAAATACTTCTCATTAAGGATAAAATGGGAAGTTTACGTAAAACAATTTTCAAATTTCGAAGGTCCATCTTTTTGAAGAGGACTAAAACGAAATAGGGTCACATAAACAAAAAGAGAGGGAAAAATAACTATCTTTTTGCTACATCTCAGTCCGACCTATGCAACTGAAAACCATAAAGATTGTACATCTCTACCGCTCAAAAATGTGTACCCACCTACCAGCAAAATCACTACCCACCTAGAGCCAAGCCTTTGAAGAAATTACTAAGAATCATTTGCTTCCCTTTATCTAGGACTTGTTTTTCAGCCAAAACCTTTACAGTAATATTCAGTGGAACACATTCAGCGTAGCATTGATTACTTGCTATAAAACATCTTATAAGCATACACAAGAAGACAAAATAAAAACAAAGTTAAAAGTATTTGATGATTCTCTTTCTTGTTCAAGATAAATCAGAAGTACTTAACGCTAACCAAGGCATCTCAGAAAAATTTATTATGCAAGAGTACAACTAAGTCTCCCAATATCTAGCAACCATTGCAGAGATTGACTTTTCCAGCTTGCAGAAACATTTGATAAATCTTTAAAAATAAGAATTAGTCGATGGGTTCTGATATTCTGATATTTCTAACCCATAAGATTCTCCTACACAATTACTCAGAAAAATGTGGGCATATACTATTCCAATCCTAACTGAATCCCTTCCCTTACATGAAAGCATGAAATTTTTTGAATTTTGTTTCCTCTACCACCAGCAAATCACTTATCAACACAAGTGCTCCTCATCAAAACTCACAAGCAACAATATTCCAACTAAACGTACCAAATATATCAAGAGGAAAGGTTTAACTGAAAAGAACAAAAACTGAGTCCTGGGGTGGAGGGCACAATGTATTCAACTGCATTCTAGAAATCAACTATGAAAAAGAAAGCACAGGAAACTTAAACTACACGAAACCACTCAGAGACCATCAAAAATCAAAAGTTGCTAGTCGAAACAGAAACTGTAGCATTGAAACACTAAACCTCAAGTCTGCAACTCAAATGTCGAGAAACAACCAACATGACTGCAATAAGTTGCTTATTTTACCAGTCTGTACATCCTTCCCACATTAAATCGATGACACTTGTTAAGGTTTTTGAGGTGATAGCTAACTCTTTTTTGAATTTTTGATCCCAAACAAAAAAGACGAGAGTGAGAAAATTTCTGCACTTGTTCTTCATTATTGTTCAGTAGTTCAATCTTTCCTTAACAACATAACTCAGGCAACTGGTTAAGAAGTGAATGATTTGCATAAAAACAACATCACCATATAAAACGCTTGTGCTAGGCAACAAATTTACCACCGCTCTTGCAAATTCAATCATTTCATTTGGATTTTTTTTTTTTTTAAACTGGTAATGTTGAAATGATACCAGTCATTTCATTTGGACTGCAATACAGCAAGATTTGATATTTCATAATAGAAGACGGGCTTCAAAGACCTAGGCATGATTTACAAATGTATAAATCACAATAACTGGAAAGATACTTATATATAACAAAAAGATGAAATGATAGACCCTCAGTGTCAGATGTAAAAAGCTTGGCATGAAAAAACACATTAACTAAGCACGTTTTAATGAATTTTAAGTTTAACTTAAGCTCGACTTACATAAATTTTGCTTTGAGCTCAAGCTTGGATATGAACAATAGAAGCCCCTAACAGTCAAACTATATGTTTATTCCAAGCATTTAGGATAACATTTCATACTATTAAGAACTTTGGTACAAACAACTTCAAAATATTATTAATTTGTGAAAGAATATGAGTGGGTTTGGTCTAGTGGTAAGAGCGCAATGCATAATGTTTGGGTTAGGTGCACATCACAGGTACAAATCATGCTGCCGTCAAAAGCTTGATATTTAAGTGGAAAGGGGTAGAGAGAGGAGCTCCTTATCCACTGAATTTCAAACTGTGTGAAACTTGACTTGGGGGGTATGTCAATCATCAAGAAAAGAAAAGGAACATGAGCACCCAACAAAGATCTTAAGTCAGTAGGTGGAGTAACTCAAAATATTTGTAAAGCCCTTACACATGTCAGACAATCAAATTTTGGGTTCACATATAAACTTCAATACAGAGCTAGAAGTGTGACAGTGACTTGTCAAAGATTTGGCTCTGCCACTCTGATACCATGGGAAAGAAAAAAAATGTGCACCCAATCATTAAAGCAATGGGTGGAGTAGCACAACACCTTCATAAACCTCTTTAATGATTGGAGTAGCACAACACCTTTATAAACCTCTCTTGATACCCTTACACAACTCATGCTATATAACTCAAAAGATTTAATCAACAGTATGATTCTCCATCTGTCCCAATAGAACACTCTTATCTGTCCAAATAAGCAGGTCCTACTACTTCCCTTCGTGATCAGCCTCAAATGGCGTCCGCATCCACGTCCTAATATGACATAAAAGTTTTAAGAGGCCCAAATTTTCTCTTCTCAATACAAATATTACCTCCATTCAATTTCACTGAACTATAGAAGTCAATGAAAGACACCAAAATTTTCCCTGCAATTACTAACCAATTCACATTTTTATTTTAAATAACATATATGAACAAGCCAAGATACAAGCATGAGCAAATGACATAAAAGTTTTAGGAGGCCCACATTTTCTGCTCTCTATACAAATATTACCTCCATTATATTTCGCTGAACATAAAAGTCAACAGAAGACCCTAAACGAATACTAACCAATTTAGGTTTTTCAATAGCATACATGAACAAGCTAAGATACAAGCATGAAATTTTGCTCAAGCCTCAAAGCTCGTCTCATTTATAGCCCCTATCTTAATAATTTCACAAGATGAACAATGGCATATCAAAAACATAATGGAACAATATTCAATCAGCAGTATTATCAATCCTAGAACCTGATAATCTATAGTTATACCCTGAGGATGTATTAAGTCAATAACTTCAGATTCTGAGATTGAGATGTGATAATAAGAGTAGAACAGAAGTACCTGCAGAGCATCCTGCTGAGGTGAAGAGGACAGAACAGTTGTCAGAAGCTCTACACTGTTTCTAGCCACATCAAATGCCTCCTTTGTCTGTTCAGCCGTAAAATTCTCCCGTGGAATCTCATGTTGGATTTGCTGCGCCAGATTAACACTTGGTTCTGAAGCTGACACTGTTCTGGGAGGAGTGAAGATCGGAGCTAGGCTTTCATGGTCACGACCAGGAAAGCGAACCCCTCTAGATCTCAAACTCTAAAACAAAAACAAAAATCAGATGTATGACACATGAATGTGAAGAAATGAATATCTATGCATCTGATCTTCCATTGTTGAAAGAACCATGTATATTGACATCATGCAAGTATTTGCTAGAATGCCCTTGTCTAAATCGTAGTAGTTTGGAGGTACGAAATGTACATTTGAGGAAAGTCCACGGTATAATGTATTTTTCCAAGTCAACAAAACAACAGTTCTACAATCTGGCTAACATCCACAACAAAAAAATTTAACGAGGTAGTCAATGACCATTCCTAAGGGCCTGACAAGCATTGTCCAGAATTTGAAAGAGAGAATGACCACGACACCATTGAGAAGTGAAATGACTGAAGTTTTTGTTTTAGGAAGACGCATGGGGCATATCAATATTCTTCTAGAAAACTAGCTAAACTGACCAGCGCAATCAGTAAAGACTGTAGTGATGTGTGGGGTTGCCTTGGAAAACAAGAGAAAATGATGCAGGTAAATATTCTTTTAAGGACCGGCTCAACTGAAAAGCTCGATTGTCACAGACTGATAAACATGTTCTCTTTGGGCTCATTCTTCACTCTCCCTGATGTCCTCCAACCCTTTACCCTTCTACCAGAAAAATAAAGAACGAATGAAAAAACATCATCAAAGAAAATTAATATTGTACAGGACCAACTTATTTTGCATTCCCATGTTTAGTCATTGTCCAACAGAAACAACTGACGCATTTGGCTTCTTAGAATTTCAATGAACTGAGAACTGTAAATGATACCTTGTAAGTCTCTTCATACACAGGTAAATAGCGAAGCTCACTCGTTGATTCTCCCCAAGCTTCGATTAACACCAGGGCTTTGTTTCGATTGTTAACAACAGTCTGAGGGTCATCAACCAACTTCACCATCTCATCCAGAACCCTCTCAGCTGCAATCTCTGAGAATGCCTTTTCACAATTCTTAGCAATAGTTTCAAGTAACACCAATCCTAAGTACTGGATCCTGGGGCTCTTCAACATTATTCTTTTCTTCACACCACGTATAAGTTCAACACTATTGATTCTCTCGTGATTAATCATGTCACAAAGCTCAAGATTCATAGCCCAATCAGGTTCATCCAGAGTTTCAGCTGTGGCTTCCTCGACCAGCTTATCAGCCTGATTTGGGCCTTGGAAAAGCTCCTTCATCTTGAAACTCATCGAGCTCATTCCAGCAGTGATCTTTTGCCCAACCTCCGTGCCTCCAATCTTCAAGCGCTCCCCAAAAGCACTGACTTTATCCAACAAGTTATTGTCACTCATTTTGGATTAGATCTTCTGCAACTCACTCCTTTACGGCACTTCTAGCTCTTTAAACCCTTGCCTCTACGCTATCTCCAGCTAAACAGACTCAGAGGTTAACCTGAAAAGGTAAACAAAAGAAGAATCAGAAATGATCAACCTCAACAACAGTATATAAGTTTTCTTCTTGTCAGAAGAAAAACAAAAAACAATTCATACGTTTCTTCAAAATTTTCCATGATGACAGTAGACTACAGTAAATTTGACAAATGATCCTAACTAGTTTCGGATTGAATAATGGATTGATTGATGTTCAAACCCCAGCCTACTGGGATTTCATAAGCAATTTCATAAAACCGGATATGGTCAATTATTAGGGTTTACTTAAGAAAAGAAATGGAAAAATCAACAAAGTATCCACCAAACTCAAACAAGCAAACTAGACTTCCGGCAATCGGGATGCGGACTACATCGCTGGAAAAGAGAAAAAATACCATAAAAATGGAAAAATAAGCAATTCAAGAGTTAAAAAACAAACAGTTAAGTTTTTACAAGTTTCGGCAAGCTGAACTAACATTCCTGGTAACAAGATGAAATTTCCGATATCAGTTTGAAATTATACGTATAAAACGAACAAATTCAGCAACGAGATCGCATATACCGTTTTCAGAGAACGGAAAAAAAAGGAATATTCCGATCAGAGTGAAAGTAGTGAGTGAGTTACCTTTGAGAAATTGAGATGCTTAGGATCGAAGACTGTTCGATTGCGTGTTTATGAAGAGAAAACGCGTAAACGCGAACGACTTTTCTCTCTCTATAGATGGAAGGAAGGAGTCTTCCGATGTTCCTCGGTTATGGAGACTAGAAAGTATTCCACTTTACCTTTTATACCTACTCTTTTATTGCTCTGCTAACTGTATTTTCGTATTCTATTCCGTATTAACAAATTCATTTGGTTTGGTTGGCGTATAAAAATAATATTAAATAAATTGTATTAGTAATATATTGAGATTATTGTATTGCATAATTTTTAAAGAAAAAAATTACTTATGAAATAATCCTTCACGAATGTGATAAAAAAAGTTTTGAGGGCAATTATTTTTAAATATGTTAATGTTTGCATTGTTAATATTATAAGAGTCTTCTGATACAATGTATAGAAATGATGTAGAATATAATATATTATTAATGCTCTCATATAGATTTTATATTATTTTTCTTATTAATTGTTATATTTTTTTTTTATTTGAGTTTGATGCACTTAAACTCAAAGTCTTTTAAAAATAGAATTTTTACCTCCACGAGGTAGTGGATTCATGTATGCTCTCCCTTCCTAAATCCGACTTTGTGAGATTGTTATTATTGTTGTTATATTAGTAATACTTGTATTAGTTATGCACAAATTATTTTTTATATAGCATTTGATTTGGTGAATTAAAAATAAAATATCTTCTATAAAAAAATATTTACTTACAAAAATACCTTGTCTTTGAAAATGAAAAAATATTGCATGTATTGAAACATGTTTGTATTACTCATACATGAAAGTCATGGTATTAGGAATGACAGATATACAATAAAGTATGTGAAAAAATATACCAAATAAGAAATTAATAATACACAAAGTTAATATGCGTATTACTTTTTATAACACACACTGCCAAATTACCCGTCATACTCTATTTTTTCCTCCTCCTTTATTACCTAATGTTCTATTGTGTTTGCTAACTGTATTTTTGTGTATTCTATTTCGTACTAAGAAATACATTTGTTGTATGGTAGTGTATATATAAGAGTAATGTTGAATATGGTATATTAACAATGCTGACTCTAGTAACATTAATGTAATATTTAATATGCTTGCAGTAGTTATATTTAAATTATTCTATGTAATATAAGATTTGGGATATTAAAAATAAAAGTAAAGTTACGTAATGTGATAAACATGTGATAGCATTTGCTATACACAATTATAATTTAAAATGATTACAATTCGTAGCTATAGACAGGATTCTGTAGCAAATTTCTCTTTTCTCTCTCCCGTTCTCGCTCATATCTCTCTTCCCACTACCCTCTCCCCCCCCCCCCCAAACATGTGTTTATCCTCTGTTATCTCTCCTTCAAATTTCGCGCGTCTTTCTCCTCCCTCCTCTTCCTTTCAATCTCGCTCACCTCTCTCAATCTCGTTCTCCTCTCTTATCCCTACTTGCAACTACATACAATAGGTTTTGATATAATAATATTAATTCGTACAAACCAATTATATTAATTGTATTCGTTATACAATTTAATATAGCGAATACAACATGTATTCAATTTCTCTCTCCTTTCTCTTTCATATTTCTCTCACCTCTTTCCTCCCTCTCCTGGTCTCACTCGCTTCTCTCCTCCCCCAAACATGTAACCATGAATCGTAATTATGTAAATTATTATTATGAATCTCTAATTAAGCTCAAAGTATAATCTTGTTTGAAAGTTTCTACAAAAATAATATGCATTCCATATATTTTTTCTAAAAAAAATATTTGTTTACAAAAATATTGTCCCTAAGTATAGTGAAAAGGTTTTAAAGATAATTGTATTTTTAATCTTATTAATTCATGCATTAAAATTTTTGCATTACTAATATCATATTATGATTTTTCCTACATTAATTATATAAGATAATACTAAATACGGTACATCCAATGCCCATAGGTTAAAAAAAATATCAAACAAAATATTAGTAGTATAAGAAACTAATCATACTCCCTTCCTTGATCTTTATTTGTTCATGTTTAACTTGAAAATTCTTAAGAAATAATAAATAAAATGATAGTTTTACTATAACATCTAAATGAAACAGTTATACGAAAGAATAGCTAGTTACTATTATTGTTGAATAATAAATTCTTATAAAATTTTGTAATTGCAAATAATATATATAAAAAAACACATAAATATATGTGATTTATTGATTCAACATCTTACGAATTAGGATCGCAAAATCCTATAAGGCCATACATGCCAAGGGCTTAACTTTTCTTTTTTGCCAAAACGGATCATATCTTTCATGGGTGGAACTCTCAATATAATTGCTATGTCTTATTTATGAACTATAATTTTTATCTATTTTATAAGATTATATAAGAATTTAATAAATTTTAATATTTTTTATAACTTATTAAATTTTTAATTTTTAAAAATTTAAATTACTCATTCAGACAAAAATTCTTTTATCGACGCTGGCATGGTCCCCCGCGGAGCTTGAGGTTTACTCTTCATTCTCCCTTTTAAATCTTGATCTTTTATTTTGGACTAAATGCCACTCATCCGTTAAAGCATCTCTTTTTATTTTTACAACTCATTTGATCTTCTTTTTTTATTATCATTAATTCTTATATGGCAAATATATTAATGCAAGCCATTTATAATTCATACACATTGTCAATTTGTATTAAATTTAGAGTAATTTTCACAAATAAGTGTTTTAATTGTATTTTTTAGCTATAATTTGCCTAATTAAGTTTTATAATAATAATTTTATTTGCTATGAGTATTTTTGTTGTATGATTTGTTGCCGATACACAAATATATTGTAAGTATAGTTTTGTTGCTATGGATATTTCCGCTTGTATAATTCACTGTCCATATACAAGTTTGTTTGCATATTTTGTTGTCAATACTACAAATTAATTTATATAATTCACTGTGAATATACAAATTTATTTGGATAATTTGATGCCAATATACAAATTCAGAAGTGCCCCTAACAACTCAGATGAAACACTAATGGTAAATGATAATTGTTTAAAACTTTAGCTATAATAAATAAATAATTAATATATATTTACTTAGTCGCGTAATTTAGTGTTAAATTAATGATGTTTATTCGTTTATTGTTGTAGTTGTCTTTTTCTTTCTTTTAGAGAAAAAAAAAAGTCTATTCATGACATTTTATAAACAGAGTTTATGTTACTTAAAAATAGATGCACGAATTTATTATAGATCAATTTTAAAGTATTATCTTTTTAACAAGGCTTATTATTCATATCATTTAATATTATGTAACAAGTTATTTTTTAATCATTTTAGATCTTATTTAGTTGCAATTAATAAATACTTCCTCCGTTTCATATCAATTTAATTTTGAGAATTTTTTTCATTGTTCAAAATGCAAGATAAATGTCTGAAACTTTTTTCATATATTGCCTTTTCAAATATTGGAGTTTTAAATTTTATAGGAGAAAAATTACACTACTTGCAGAGCTATATTTATAATTTCATAAAAAATAATAGTAAAAAGTATAATTTAAATTATGTCCTTAAATATTTTTCTTAATATATATACATTATCTCATAAATTAAGTTAAAAATATGAGACGGATGAAGTATTTGGATTGTGATTATTTGACTTCTAGTCATTAACTATGTATCACTCAATGCTCCTTGTACTTTTGAAAGTCATTAGTATAATACTATAATTTTACAAACCAAAAAGAATTAGTATGCCCTCTTATATCAACCATCTTCACCATTACTATCATCAACCATCATAGTTAATCCTCTTACATCAATTATCTTCACCACTTATTATTACCGAAAACCATCCAACTACACTCTAGACATCACTCACAAGTGTCATCGTTAGTCATTACTTTCACTAACCAACATATAATCGTTAAATAATAATTTATAGGTATAGTACTAGATTAATTAGTATTTTATAATTATTAACTCACAATAAAGATAATTTTGTATATTTAAATGTAGAGAAAATAACAATATTAATTAATTAGTATTCAAATTAAATATATCGTCATATTTAAATAAAATTTAGATTTAGACTTTTTAGTTACAATATATAATAAAAATAAAGCCGGCTCTACATGTTAGATTATAAAGTAAATTGCCTCATTTGTCCTCACTGTAAGCAACAAATCTTTGCAACAATTTCTCTTTCAATAGATAATTACCTGATTATGACATTTCATATTCAATCAAATTCAAAATGTTTTTTCAATTAGAACATGACTTGCATTGGCTTGTGGAAGGGAAGTTTCTAGAACTTCCAAACGATATATGTTTTCACAAAAATATTATATGTTTTCACAGAATTTAAAAGAAGGTGAGTCACAACTAGCTCAGACAACTAAGCTCAAGTTGGATTTGTTGTAAGTTTGCCTTAAAATATATAACTTTCTCAACTTTATTTGTATTCTTCTATGTTTTATGTCATTTTATGCGAAATAATTTTAAATATATGCAATAAATTAATTCACAAGAAATATATCATAATTTTTATTTACTTTAAAATTAGTAAAAAATCCTAAAAAATATGCACTCAATATACTTTTGAAATCTTGCAATAAAAAATATTTTGATATTTTAGTAGTTTTTTTGCATCTTGCTGCAAGGATTGAATTGGGCATAGATATTGTAAAAATTCAAAACAAATTTCCGACCTGCCGGATTCGAACCAGCGACCTAAGGATTAACTGCGGGTATTTGCCGACTACAGTCCTCCGCTCTACCAACTGAGCTAAGGTCGGATTTGTTTCATGCTCTCCCTAACTTAATAAGACTTTTAAGTTCTCTAGCAGTCTTTCATATATCATGCCATTGCAAGTCAATCTTGGTGTATCATATCAGTTATAACCCACAAGATTTTACTTTATTTGTCTCAATTTATATGTCAATAATATGATTTTAAACTTCTTATTTACCTTTTTAAAAAAAATAAAATTCATGCACAATTAAACAATATCACAAGATTTGAGAAAAAGGTTGTAATGTAATAGCATTTGCCATTATTTAAGGACACTGTAATGACTTATTTGCATAAAATGAGTGAGGAACGAAAGATGACTTTTATAACAATCAATTTAATGGATCATCCGTTATATAAAGCATATTAAGAACTAACACACGAAGTTGCCAAACAACTCTTACTATATCACAACTAAAAATAGTAAAAAAATGACACAATAAAAAGCGATAGAGCTGCGTCGCTCAAAAAAAGCGACAGATAATATGATCCTATCTGTCGTTTAGTTTGTTTTAATCTTTTTAATTATTTTTAAAAAATGGCGATGGACAGTGACTCATAGTCCGTGACAGTTTTTCATGAATTTTTGCATCAAATATTAATTTAATTAAAAATATTATTTTAACATAAGAAGCGATACCGTCCGTTACTTCTAAAAAAATAATTATTTATTAATTAAATAAAAGTGATGGCATTCATCGCATTTTTTTAAAAAATTAATTAGTAATTTTTTAAATAATTTTTTGATTTAATATATAATTTTATTATATTAATATTTTAAAAAAACGACGAGCAGTGTCAATTTGTCCGTCACATTTTACTTAATTTTAATTATTAATTTTTTAAATAATTTTTTTATTTACTTTAATAATTTTATTACATTAGTTTTTTTAAGAAGGCGACGGACAGTGCGATTTGTCCGTCGCTTTTTTTTGGTCATTTTTTTTAATGGGCGACGGACTTTGCGATGCAGTCCATCACCCTTGAGTTAAATATCTCCAATTTCAGATGGTTTTTCCCCTAAAATAATTTTTCCTCTCTCTCTACTTCTCTTCTCCCTCTCTCACTAAACTCGTGATTTTATTCCTTTCTCCGGCCATTTCCACCGCCTTGCCGCCATCGCCGCCCTTCAACTGTCGCCCCAACCCCACCCCGACCCCACAAACAACAATGAATACCTTTGACAATGATTAAAGTTAGTTTTAATTAGTTAATTTTTTTTTTAATTTGATAATTGTTTGATTTGTTAGTTAAATTATTTTATTTAGTTTATACTATTATTGTGTATTTGATTGTGAATAAAGTGATAGTTTTGATTCTTGGGCTTTACTTTGAATTTTGGGTTCTTGATTTAGATTGTAAATTTGATATTTTTATGTTGGAATTGAATATATTAGATTGTGAATGAAGATATTACATTATATGATTTTTTGAAGTTTAACTAATTAGAACTTGTAACTTGAATTTTATGAATTTTTGGAGTTGAAAGTAGAACTTGAGTTGTGTTATTTTGTACTTTAACTTAATCATAACTTGTATTGAACTTATTAGAAAAGTTGAAACTTGAATTTAGAACTTAAACATTAGGCTGGATTTTTTTAGTTGAACTTAGAATTTTTCTTTTTTTGGTATGTATACATTTTGAGCTTTAGAACCTATTAGAACTTTAGAATTTCATGTGGTTACTAACTTGAACTTTAATTTAAAATTTCATTTGGTGTGTGTAAAGTTTGTACTTTAACATAAAAATTTTAATTAGTTGAACTTTATAAATCTTGGTCGAATTTATGAACTTTAAGTTGTGCACTTTGAGTTAGAAAATTCTAAGTTGAATGTCATGAAATAAAACTTTAAGTAGTGAACTTTAAGTTATAAAAATTTAGTAACTTGAATGTCATGAAATAGAACTTAAAACTTAGAAATATCAAACTTGCACGTAGAAATCTTAAACTTTAGAAAATTTGAATCATTGTAGGATATATTCGACGCAGTCAAGCTAAGCCCATTGCCACCAACCCCTATAGCTCTATAGCTAATTGAAAAAAATCAAGGTATTTTTTCTTTCAAAATTTTAATTATTGAAAATATTAAATTTTTGTATTCAATGTACAATACCTGCATTTTGCTTAGAGTTGGTTTGATTTTATAGGATATGATTGAATTTTTAGAGTGTGCTTTAGTTATAATGTATTTGTTTAGCATAAGTGACAACACTAGTTGATCCTATAGATGACAAAATTGATTTTCTTGCAAAATCTATTTGTAACACCCATTTTTTTTTAGCTAAGATTGAGTCATTCTTCATATGATATAAGACTATAATTGATTATTCTAAATTGAACATATGCGTTAAAGTCAATTTCTTAGTGTGAAAATAGATTTGAAGATGAAGTAAGGTCACAAGAACCATCTAGCACAAAATTGAGTTGAAATCCCTTTCACCGATTGAGTTTCGATAGGAAATTCTATGAAATTAGGTGATCCAATAACTTCAAATTGTGAATGCATGTTAAGGTCGTTTTCTAAGTAATTGAAGTGTGTTGGATGTGGTTTGAGGTCATAAGGGACACCAAAGGTCAAGCCAAGTTCAAAACATTTCCACCGACTAAGTTTTTGTAGGAGTTGATAGAATGGTCAACTTCAAATAACCATATCTCCTAAAATATAATGAGTTGGGAGATCCATAATGTCTCAAATTAAAATTCTTTTAATTAGATTTCCAACGCATTTAGTTTCACCTTAATCAGAGTTCGCAGTAAAAAGTTATGACCATTTTACTGAAGACGTGCAGAGCTGTCTGAAGTTCGCGACAGCTCCGCGTCACGGACTTGACGCGAACTCTTCTGGATAAGTTGAATGACGTCTTTTTTATGCTTTGAGGGTACTTTTATCCTATAACCTTTGGGGGGTCTATTTAAGGTCCCAAAACGCATAGAACATCAGTTTTTCACAATTAAAAATCCTCTTCTTCACTCCTAAACATAAACGCTCAAGAATCATCAAGTTAGGGTTAGTTTTCAAGATTCATCATCAAGGTAAGTTATTCTCTATAAATTTCAATCTTTTCAACCCAAATTCTTTCATCTATTCATGAATCTCTAAGAGAAATCTTAACTCATAACCTAGAATTTCAAGAAAACGAATTCAAGAATTTTCAAGAACGAATTTCTTGATTCTTCAGTCTTAATACCAGGTATGTAAGGCTACCGAAAAATTCTATTTTTGCACTTATTCTATGTTCTTAGCAAGAAATCTAGTCAAGAGCCAAGTCAATTTCTTTTCAGTGAAGTTGTTGAGAAATACTAAAGTTTACCATGAAATTTTATTACAATTATATTTCTTATTATAAGAATTTCATTGTTGAACATGTTTCTTTAAATCATGAAGTATTATTACAGTTACACGAATCCTAGTTGAGTTGAAAAATTATTTCCCTAGCATGTTTACTTGCATTGAAAAATGATTAGTTTACTATAAGCATGTACCCAGATTTATGTACAGTTTGAGTTAAGAGATTCTCTTGAGATTAATTTAAGAGACATGTTTGAGAAAAACTAGTTTAAAGAAAATATATAGAGTCAAGGCTCCAAGTAGCAGATTTTTAGTTTTTCCCTAAAGTGGGATATTTTTACAGTTAATAAGCACAATACATATTTTAGAAGTAGTATTGAGCACCGATGTGGGTACGAGTTCAGATAACTCCAACCCCATAAACTATGTAGCCAACGTAGGATAGGATTATACCAGATGTACAACTCCTCACATGCCACTGAGATAGCCCAATTTATATGAATCCCCAACACATCATCCCTCACCCTGGCAAGGTATTGGATGACTATGATAACGTGGGCCAGACGTTGTATCATCACGAGACTCATAGCGATGATTGTCGGTTAGAAAAATTTCCCAAGCTAAAGTATATATTATTTTCAGATACAAACAGAGTTGCAGTTATTTATGCATTAAATCAAATATTTTAATTATTTTGCATTATTTATATTATTGAGTTACTTTTCAACATTTAGCCTATGATTTGGGCAGCGAATCTTGAGCTTTCCTATTTTGGCCATTTTATGTACCGTAAATTCCACGTACTAACATCCTTTGGCGTTGCATTATTTTACGATGCTGATTCAGGTACTCATATAGCAGATATTCAGTAAGACAACGTCTCAGCAGCAATTGGTGAAACCTCTTCGCTTTCAGAAGGCTCTAGTTAATTAGTCCAGTTTATTTATTTTACTTTACAGTCAGGTAGTCGTGGGTCTTGTTGCGGCACCTATCTTCAATATAGTAGCGGCTTCATGGACAGAGTTAGCGAGTCAGTTTAGTCTTTTCATTAAGACATGTTAAGCATTATTACTATTTGTATAAAGAGATATTTTCAGACTTTGTATAAAGCATGATTGAGATTCTTTGAGTTTTATCAAATATTTTAAAGGTTTACCTTATAAAGCTTTCACATACATGTTAAAGTTTTCAGTTGACTGAGTTAACCAAGCAAGGATTTGCTTGGGGACCAATAATGATTTCTCAGTGTCAGCCACGTCTAGGTGTAGGCTCGGGGCGTGACACTATTGTGTCCATCTAGTGTTGACACTTAACTTTAATTTGGTGATAATGTGTTTATTTAGTGTAAGGATAACACTAGTTGATCCTAGAGATGACAAAAATTGATTTTCTTGCACGATCGATTTACATCCATATATACACTTAGCTTTAATTTGGTAATAATGATTTTTTTAGCATATGTGACAACACTAGTTGATCCTATAGATGACCAAATTAATTTTCTTGCATGATCGATTTGTGTCCATCAAGTGTTGACACTTAGCTTTAATTTGATGATAATGGATTTATTTAGCATAAGTGACAACACTAGTTGATCGTATAGATGACAAAATTGATTTTCTTAATTGCAAGATCGATTTGTGTCCATCTAGTGTTGACACTTAGCGTTGATTTGGTTTAGCTGTTGGAATTAGTTTGCACTTTAACTTTGATTTGATTTAGTTGTTAGAATTAATTTATACTTTAACTTTGATTTGGTTTAGTTGTTCGAATTAATTTACACTTTAGCTTTGATTTGATTTAGTTGTTGGAGTTAATTTGTGTCTATATATATAAACTTTAAGTTGTGAAGTTTGAAGTTGAATATAATTTAGAACTTGGACCTTACATACTTCTTAAGTTAAACTTTAAGATTTTTTAACTTGAACTTAGATTTGAGAACTTTGACTTTAGGATTTTTAAATTAAGTACTTAGAAATTATTTCGAATTTGTGTAAATTCTCAACATTAAATAGTTGAACATTAATTATACTTGAAATTTAAAAGTTTGCAATTTAACTTAGAAAAATTTAACTTTTGAACTTTAGAAAACTTGAATTATTATATTGAAGGATATGAATAAATTACTTCAAATTTGTATAAATTCTCAACGTTAAATAGTTGAACTTTAATTATACTTGAAATTTGAAAGTTTGCAATTTAACTTAGAAAAATTCAATTTTTGAACTTTAAAAAACTTGAGTTATTATATTGTAGGATATAAATAAACTTTAAGTTATGAACTTTGAAGTTGAATAGAATTTAGAACTTGAACTTTACATACTTATTAAGTTGAACTTTAGGACTTTTTAACTTGAATTTAGATTTTAGAATTAACTTGAACTTCAGGATTTTTAAATTAAGTACTTAGAAATTACTTCAAAATTGTCTAAATTCTCAACATTAAATAGTTGAACTTTAATTATACTTGAAATTTGAAAGTTTGCAATTTAACTTAGAAAAATTCAACTTTTGAACTTTGAAAAACTTGAATTATTATATTGTAGGATATAAATACACTTTAAGTTGTGAACTTTAAAGTTGAAAAGAATTTAGAACTTGAAATTTACATACTTGAACTAATTAATTAAGGTTGAATATTTTTTGTAGATGGATCATCATTTGTGGATGTAATGACATAATGACATATATTATGAAAATGGTGGTGGGTTGAAAGCTACATTTATTGACGATGTTAGAAATTTCATTGGTCATGCACTGACACTTGATATTTTTAAGAAAAATAAATTGGTTAGGTGTCCTTGCAGTGTGTGTAGGTGCTTGAAATTTTTTAGTCCAAACACAGTTATGGTGCATTTGTATCGTAACAGATTTAAGTCTAGATATTTTATATGGATAGATCATGGAGAAATAGATGGACTAAATGGTGTATCCATTTATAATTCGATACCCGTGGATGAATATAATATAGGAGAAATTACATATATATACAAAAAAGTAAAATGTTTACAAAAAAAGTAGCCCATATTTTATTTACATAAAAAATAACCCAAAATCACCGAAACTATACATGACTATACAATATGGTTTGTCAAAAGTTA
>JBCEWC010011318.1:0-16801 GCA_038996855.1 Solanum aculeatissimum | reverse complement strand
ACTTTGTGGTTGGGTTACCCCGTACTAGGAGACAATTTGATTCCATATGGGTTGTGGTTGATAGAATGACTAAGTTGACACACTTCCTACCGGTCAAGACTACCTATAGTGCCGAAGAGTATGCTAAGGTATATATTCAGGAGTTAGTGAGGTTGCATGGTGTGCCAAGGTCTATCATATCGGATTGTGGTACCCAATTTACTTCTCATTTTTGGAGGTCCTTCCAAAAGGGACTTCGTACTAAGGCCAAGTTGAGCATTGCATTCCATCCTCAAACCAATGGGCAAGCCGAGAGGACAATTCAAACCTTGGAGGATATGCTGAGGGCTTGTGTGTTGGAGTTTAAGATAAATTGGGATGATCATCTACCTCTCATTGAGTTTTCTTACAAAAATAGTTTCCATGCTAGCATCGGTGTGGCTCCTTTTGAGGCTTTGTATGGTAGAAGATGTATGTCTCCGGTTGGTTGGTTTGAAATTGGTGAGGCGGCCTTGATAGGCCCAGATTTGATTGTTGAGGCTATTGAAAAGGTGAAGTTGATTCAGGAAAGGTTGAAGACGGCCCAAAGTCATCAAAAGTCATATTCGAATGCTAGAAAGAGTGACATTGAATTTTATGTTGGTGATTGGGTGTATGTGAAGGTGTCTCCCATGAAGGGTATTATGTGTTTTTGCAAAAAGGGCAAGTTGAGCCCAAGGTACGTTGGATCTTATGAGATTGTGGAGCGGATTGGCAATGTAGCTTATAGGTTGGACTTGCCTATGGACATGAGCTCTATTCATCTGATTTTCCATGTATCTATGTTGAGGAAGTTGGTTGGTGACCCCAAGGCCATTGCACCTTTGGAGGGTGTGACGATTGAAGAGAACTTGACTTATGAAGAGGTACCTGTTGAGATTTTAGATAGACAAGTGAAGCGTCTTCGCAATAAGAAGGTGGCTTCGGTCAAGGAACTTTGGAGGAATCAATATATGGAGAATGCAACGTGAGAAGCGGAGTTGGACATGATGAAGCGATATCCTTATCTCTTCCAATCTACTCAAGCCTAAGGTACTAGGTTCTATCTTCTATTTGTCCTAATTTTTTGTTTCTTGAGTTTCATGACATTGCATACATTCATGAGCACAAAAATGATTTAAATAATATTTTTGACATGAGTTTTGAAAGATTTTTTATATGATGCATGATCTTTTGAGTTTTGGTTAGCATGTCTCTTGCTTTGTGATTGATGTCCTCAAGCCGTAGTCTTAGCTCATTAGAGGATGAATGTTCCCAAGGGGAAGATGATGTAACGACTCAAAAAAATTTTAAACTCCTTATGGTTGGTCTTGTATGATGTTATACTGGTCATGGTTGAATTTTCGTAGCCATGGGTTGAGCTTAAGTTGTTGAATTCAAAACGGATCATTTGGTAGCCTAGAGAGGTTGTTTGTGCAGTGTACTTTGAGGAATCATAACTTTTGGTGCGGGTTGAACCGTGTGGGCTATTAAAAATCAAATTTAAACTCTTTGAGTTATCTTCGTAACGCAACTGGTTTCACTCAATTTGGAGTTCGTATGAGAAAGTTATAGCCAAAAGGTAAGACTGCTCGTAATTTGGAAGACGTTGGGAATAGGCCATGGAAATGGCCCAAAGATAGGACCACGGACCGTGTGAGGGTCCACGGTCTGTGTGGGGCTCTATGTGGTGATTCCGTGAGCTAAGGGTGGTTAGGGTCCAACCCCTAGACCAAGTGAAGTCCCACGGACCACCCTCACGGTCCATGAGACTCCAAACGGTCCATTTGGTGGTCCGTCAAGTGGAGCAGAGAGTTGGCCAAGGTGTAGGCTAATTTCTGGGCCAAGTGTGGCTCCACGAACTAGTACACAGTACATGTGAAGCCACACAGCCCATGACCCCCTCCGTGAAGTGATCCATAAAGTCCCCGAGAAGTTCAAGCCGAAAACGAAACCAAGGCAAGGTTCACGGTCCAGTACACGGACTGTGTACCAGTAAACGGCCCCCTGAAGCCAACCGTGTGACACTGTTATTCAGCTATTTAGTCCGTTTCATTAATAGTTAATTCATAATTTAATTAATATCTTGCCTCTTTTTGAATTTCTAAGGTCCCCTAAACCCCCTTAACCTAACCCTAACCCTTTTGCATCTATTCTAACACTCCTCTTTGCTCCTTTAAAAATCCTAAATTCTCCTGACCTCCATTGTTGAAAGCTTGAAAAAATTTGGGGAAGACAACCCTTGCTTGCTTGATTCTTCAATTCCTTTGGTTATTGTAAGGTATGTGGGTTTTGATTCAAGGATTTCCTTTCATCCTTGAAGACCCAACAATCCTACTCTTAAATTTTTTATTTTAAGATTCTTTAAGTTATGAGTTCTTTAAATTTTGAAGTATTTAGTTGATTAGGCTTATGTGCTGTAGATTTTAGGTGATTTGATCATGATTTGAGTTTGAATTTTATGAATGTTCATGGAAACTCTTAAAGGACCAATGTGCATGTCCCATTATGATTTAATTATGCATGGGTAAATTGTATTATGCTTTAAATATGGAATTTTTCATGATTTATGTTGGATTACCTTTTAAATTGTGAATCTAAGTTTGAATTCCCATACTCATGCTATTCATATTGTTCCTCATAGAATTGCATGCATGCTTTATGGTTTATGATGAAAGTTTTGATGTGGGCTAAGTCCCAAACATGTTTATGACTATGATTTTGAACAAGTATGGGTTAAGGCTAAGTTGTGATCACACTAAGTCTATGTTATGGCTCTTTGAGCAACATGGGTGTTTACACCACTATGATTTTACAAGCATGATTTGTATGGAGCTACTCTTATGCATAAGGTATAATATGAAAGTTGTTTGGCTTTTTAGCCCATAATGCATGACTATAACTATGTTTAACTCTTGTTAAGTACGCATAAGAGTATTTGAAAGTATGTTTGGCTCCCAAGCCCAAGTATGCATGTTTTGAAGTCCAAGTGTCAAGTTTCATTTTAAAAGCATGTATATGTATACGTATTCTTGTGGGATGTGGATTTAGCACCGAGGGATTGGAGTCGGGGTAGGCTATCTTCACAGGGTCCATACTCCTTTCCGTCAAACTATGTGCCTCCATAGGTATGATATGTTATGTTATGTAAATCCTTCCGAAATGGGAGACCCGTAAGAAAGGTGGCCATCACACCAAAATGGGAGACCCGTAAGGTGTGGTGTGATCTACCCTTTGCAAGTAGACACCCTCATTTCAATGCGGGGGCCTGGCATCGGGAGTTTATGTACTAGCTCGCATGGATTATGATGTCAATTATGGTTCCATCCCGTCTATATTAAGCATTGTGGCATTTCATGCATCATGATTTCATGGCATATTGTATATTGTCCTTTCTTATATTCACTTCTATATATGTGCCCTTGTCATGTAGGTTGCCATAGGTTCATGTGCATATGCATTCGCATGCCCGCATACTTAGTACTTAATTATGCTAACCCATATTCCTTGTCTATATGTTCTAACCATGTATGGACCGCAGACGACTTTTACATTCTACCGGATGACTCTTGATTATCTTGAAGACTTTGCTAGTGGTGAGCCCTTTTGTTCAAAGGAAATATCCACCTTCTATCTACTTAGTTTATGTTGTCATTTACTTTACTTTTGTATTGAGGGTGAGCCTCAAACTATGTCGAGGCCCCTTTTTATCTATGTAGAGGCTTGTTGGACAAATCTAAACTCTTGTACGTTGACTTGAAATGTCGAATATTATGATTATGAAAGTTATGCTTATTAGCCTTGATTATGAGAATTGTTATTGATTCTGCTTATGACTTGAATATTGGGAATTGTGATTGACTATGTGCTTATGTGGAAAGTCCCATAATCCCAGTGTGTCCCCATAGCTTGAATCCTACTTTCCCGTTCCCATAGAAATAATTTCTATGTGCTATGTGAATTCATGTTCATCCCATTCCCGGCAACATCCCCATAGCTTGAATCCAAAGCCCCGATTCCCTAAGAGCTTATGTGTTATGTGTTTAGCTTCCGCACTTCCAAACCGATGATGTGTGTAATGATGCTACGATGGCTTGATCGAGGACTTTTGGGTTCTCCTTCGCCATGTCACATCTAGGCCCCTATCCGGGTCGTGACAATCATGCAAATGCATCAAGAAATCCTTGAATGAATCTCCAACCATACTGAAGTCATCCATAAACACCTTAATAGTGTCCTTCACCATATTTGAGAAGATGGAATCAGTGCATTACACAATCTGAATGGCATCCTTTTGAATGTGAAGGTGTCATAAGGACATGTAAAGGTTGTCTTCTCTTGGTCCTCTAGAGAGGTAGAAATTTGATTGCATTCCAAATAACCATTAAGAAAATAGTACCAACCTTCACCCACCAAGCGATCTAATATTTGGTCTATGAATGACATAGGAAAGTGATTTTTCTCTATCGATGCATTGAGTTTGTGATAGTCCATGCAAACACTCCAATTTGTGACTAGTCTCATGGGAATTAATTCATTGCTAGCATTTGGGACCATAGTGGTACCTCCTTTCTTTGGAACATACTAAATTGGACTCACCCATTCACTGTCAATAATCAGATATATCACCCCCCGTATCAAACCACTTAATAATTTTTTTATGCACAACCTCTTGAATTGGTTGGTTAAGACGTCGTTGGTGCTCAATGTTTGGCTCATAATCCTTGACAAGCTAAATTTTGTGAGTGCATATTCCAGGTAGGATGCCAATGGTGTCTACAATTGTCCATCCAATAGCCCTTTTGAACCGCTTGAGTACCAAGATCAATGCCTCCACCTGTTCATCATTAGGATCTGTAGCAACAATAACAGGCAGAGTGTTGGTAGTACCCAAAAACACATACCTCAAGTGGGTTGGAAGAGCCTTCAACTCCAACATTGGTGGCTCTTTAATGGATGGTCTAATAGGTGGTGACTCTCAATTTTTCATGTTCAACTCAAGCTTGAGTTGGTGACTGTGATAACCATGTGCGTCAAATGCCTTAGCCATCTCCTCATAGTCTGGGATGTCGTCACTCTTAAAGTTCTTCCATACAGCCTCAAGAGTTTCAACACCTAGACTTTCCTCAGTTGGTACCTCTAGTCGTACCTCATCAATGCTCTCAATAATAGAGACAACTTTCAGATTATCAGGTTTTTTCATGGACTGCCAAATATTGAAGACAACTTCTTCATCATTTAACCTAAACTTGAGTTGACCCAACTCCATATACACTAATGCTCGACTAGTCTCTAGGAAGGGTCTTCCCAAGATGATTGGAACATTGAAGTCAACTTCACAATCAAATATCATGAAGTCTACGGGGAATATGAAATTCTCAACTCAGACTAACACGTCATAGAGTATCCTCATAGGCTTCTTCGCAGTCCTGTCTGTCATCAACAACCGCATTATAGTTGACATGGGGGCTTCCAAGCCTAACTACTTGAACACTGCAAGAGGCATTAAGTTGATATTGGCTCTGAAATCACATAACGCCTTTGCAAAGTTGAAGACTCCGATGGTGCAGGGTATGGTGAATGATTTGGGGTCCTCCTTCTTATAGACCAAGGACCTTGTAGCAATAGCTCCACAGTGTTGAAGGTCTTGAGCAAGCTCTTGACTCACTGTCCTCTTCTTATTCACAAGATTCTTCATGAACATGGCATACCCAGGCATTTTCTATAATGCATTAATGAGTGGGAGATTACCAAATAGTTGCTTCAACATGGAGATGAAATTTTGAAACCTCCCCTCCTCTTCCTTCTTCTTGAGTCTTTAAGGGAAAGGTGGTGGAGGCCTAGGTATGGGTTTCATTTTCCTTGGTATCACCACTTCATTTCTCCCCCCATCCTTGGCTTTTTCATCCCTAGTCTCTGCATCCTTGCTTTGTACTATCTCCTCACGAACCACATCATCATCTACCAATATTGGTAGGTCGATCTTCTACTTACCACCTCGTGTAGTCACTGTCATACACTATCCATCATTCCTTGAATTTTGCACTTGTTGCTTGGCAATGTACCCTTCTAATGTTGATTCAACTGTGTAGAGATCTAACCAAATTATTTCTCTAACTGCTTAATAGCCACAGAGTGAGACTCAATCTTCTGATTAATACCTGAAATGTCAGCTTTCATCCCCTTCAAGGTCTCATCTAGTGCGTCAGCCTTTTTTAACAAGTTGTTAAATATCACCTCAATGTGTGAACTCCCAGCCCTAGAATCACGATTTTATGGTGGCACATACGGACCATTTCTATACCCAACTCTGAGACCCCAATCACTATCTCTGTCTTGTCCTATATTTCTATCGTAGTAATCGCCTCAGTTGTTATCCCTATATGCATTGACCCTGTTATAGTTCCGACCTTGATTCCCTTGACCTTGGTACCAATAGTCTTAATTGAACCCTTGGGTGTTGGTTCAGAAACCCTCCGTATGATCAGTCACAAAGCAAGTGTCCTCGTAATATGGATCCTCATACATGGGTGCACGTGCTGGCTAGTGACTAATTCCATTCACTCTCTCCTGAGTTTGCTTCATCAATAATCCCACATTAGTACTAATTTAAGCTAACTCTTGCATCACATTTTCGTTGATCTTGGTCTGCTCTAGATTAGTACTGACTGAGAAAGAGCTCTTAGTCATCGATTTGTCCCTTGTGCCCCACGCATGGTTGGTCTTTGTTACCTTCTTTAGTCGTTCAGCCACAACAGGAAAGTGTAATCTAAGAATTAGCCTCCTGTTATGGTATCAGCAATTGCTTTGCAATTATCATCTAATGTCTGATAGAAGATCTCCACTAAGGAATAATCAACAATCTTATGGTCTGGAACACTTCTCAAGCACTTTATAAACCGCTCTCATGTAGTACTAATCAAATCACCTGGCAATTGCTTGAAGTTATTCATTTGATCCTTCAACTTCAACTTCTTTGACTTGGGAAAATACCTCTCAAAAAAGGTTTTCTACATTTCAGCCCAGTTAGTGATAGAACTCTGTGGAAGTTCGGATAACCATATTGTTGCTTCACCTGTAAGAGATAACAGGAAGACACGGAGCCCAATGCATGATATGCATGGATAGATTTTGATTTTCCATCATGCTCTTGTAGATGAAAAAAACATTATGTAGATAGCTATGTGGATCCTCTTATGGTAAGCCCGTGAACAACCCTCTATTCTACAATATTTGTAGTAACCCACTCGATACGACAAACTTAGTCCTTCGATAAAGAAGGTAACACAATAGCTTCGGTGACATCCATGTCATAGGGTCAAATTTGTATTGATTCCACCCATTAGCATCTATTTGTTGGACCTGTGGTGGTGGATTCACATCATCAAGTGGTGATGGGTCTTGTTCATTTCGATTAAGTATAATATTTGCAACATTATTTGCGTTGTCCTGGACCATTCTTTGCAATATTCTCTGGAACTCTCTGGATCAAATGAAGTCAAGGGGATGCCTCAACTATAAGTACTGTGAATACATTACGCCTGTATGCTGAAATAAAAACAGGTAAAATAAGGATTAACTCAGTAATACCCCTAATTAAACCAATCTAAAAGTTATGACCCCCGATAATGGCACCAAAATTTGATCATGCCCAAACTACACCTTCCAATTAAGGTATAAACGGTTGCTATTCAAATATAGAACCTAACAACGGTTAGGGTCGATCCCACAAGGAATAAGTTCTAGACTTGGAGTAATTAAAGCAATTAGGATGAATTAATCTACTTACTTCCCGAAGAGAGGGTTGATAAAAAGCAATAATTAAACTTAAAATAATATCAAACAGTCAAGTGCAAGTGTTGTGAATTCAGTGAGAGACATAACTAGGGTATTGTGGCTCCCAAGAATTTCTAACTTAGTATCACCAAATAATGATAACCTTTTCTAGTGTGTAGCATGCAGAACTGGTAAGTTATGTTCACTTAGCCCTTTGATCCAGGAACTAAGAAAATTTTACCACATGACTTGATCTATCTACGGGTGTCGTATTACTAACCCTTACCTTGTCTTAGTACAACCATCCCTTGATCCATTCAGGTTGATTAGACGAGTGTAATCACGTTGAATATTGTTATTTTATCCCCTTTTCCATTCATTACCCCCTTGATCCAGTAAGTAAGAATTAGGCGAGTTCTAACATTTGCAACCATTAAAAAGCATTCATAACAAAGAGATAAATAATACATGCATGCACACTTTTCAAAGATTACGAATTATCTAGTTTGTACTTCATTAGTTCTTCATGGTTTTCACAACCCTAGTTGTGTATTTATCTACTCATCTTCGTTGTAGATGAAAGAATCATGTTATGGGTTTGCATAATTAAACACTTACAATGAATTATTGAAGAACACAAAATTCAAAATCTTCACGAAAATAACAATGTTATAACTCAAAAGTGAAGTCAAAGAAATCTCCAAGAACAAAGTAATAATCTCAAGTAACAAGTTTTGGACGTTCTAACTGTTCTCTCTATCTAAAAACCCTAAAATTCTTTTTTATAATAAAAGGAAACCAAATCCTAAATGAAATAGGAAAATTAGAATCTGGGTCTCAAACGAACATAGTTACGGGTCGTAGTTGCACTCACGCCCTCTAAACTGGCTTTATGGATTACATCCTTCAAAACCAGTCTTCAAATGCACAAACCTTTCCTACGGACCGTAAGGGGTTTCGTTTGATATCTCTTCTGTAATTCTTCAAAATCTCCGATCCTCAAGGCACGAATTGATGTACGACTCGTCAGATAGTCTACAACCTTTCTGGTAAATTGTAACTCCCACTTCTAAAAATCAATCTTTCACTGGTACCAACCTACACAACCCACCTACGGCTCGTGGAATGAACCACGACCCGTAGAAGGTCTCATGAACATCAAAGATCTGCAATCTACACAACTTAGCCCAAAAGTGTTGTGTTCTAAGTTTAAAGCATCAAAAGTGTCGTATTTTGGTGGTACATCAATATCTTAGGTACTTAATTCGAGGATTTGAAGAAGATTGTGCTTGAACTTGAGGTCCTTCAATGGATTCCTAGACTTGAGGTCCTTGACGAGCCAAAAATCTGGCCTGGGGTGGAACAAAATGGTGGCCTCATGACCCATATAGAATTTAATTTATGTTCTATATGAATATTAGGACTGAGTTTATCACATGTTATGTTGGCACATACTTATCGGTTGAGAGCTTGTTTTATGTTCAAGATACGCAATTGGTTCCTGGTGCATGATCTGATCCTAGTTGTCTCTGTCAATAAAGTTATGGCCTCTTATCGAATTCTGTCCTCGTTGGCAATTGAGTCATTCCATATCTCATGCTTTTGATTCGTTCACATGTTCAAGCTATTTTTACCGAGTTAATATCATAGATGGTGAGTGACTCAACTAGTAGTTGTTTTCACAGAAAGTCACTCAATTATTAGTTCTTTTCACAGAAAGTCACTCAACTTTCTTTTTTAATTTCAAAGTCACTTAACTAAGGATTTCTCTCACAGAAAATCACTTAATTATAAGTTTTTTTTCACAAAAAGTCACTCAACTTTATTTTATAACTCAAAAGTCACTTAATTATTGATATGTTATTTAGAAAGTCACCCGGCCAATTTAAATAATTTTTTTCACCAAAATATCATTTTTTATTTTAAAATAATTTTTTTTAAAAATAAAAAAAATGTTCATTTTAGATTTTATTAAATTTTGTTGAAATATAATTTTTTATTTTTAATTGTCTTTAAAAACTCAAATGTTTAGGCACTGCAAGGGCAACAATGGAACAATAGAAGACAACAACGATCTTTTAAATAAAAATCATGTTTTAACAAAACTTAATAAAGTGAGTATCTTATTATTTTGAAAGAAGTTGGAAAGTGAGTATTTTAGTATTTTAAAAAAATTAATTTAAAACAAAAATTATGTTTCAATAAAATTTAATAAAATCTTAAATGAGCATCTTATTATTTTTAAAAAATTAGTTTATAATAAAAATTGTATTTCAACGAAAAAATTAGTGGAAAAAATTATTTAAATTGGTCGGGTGACTTTCTAAGTGAAATATCAATTATTGAGTGACTTTCTAAGTGACATAACAATAGTTAAGTGACGTTTGAGTTATAAAACAAAGTTATGTAACTTTTTGTGAAAAAAACTTATAGCTAAGTGACTTTCTATGAAAAATTTTTTACTTTGAGTGACTTTGAAGTTAAAAAAGAAAGTTGAGTGACTTTCTCTGGAAAAAACTAATAGTTGAGTGACCATTCGAGATATTAACTCTATTTTTACCCTATACAGCATGTTTTCTGACCGTCCCTTTGCTTTCTGGGTTGCATTGTGAAGTTTTTCTTCTCACCCTGAGCCTCACGTGATAAGGCTCCTGATCTGTTTATTCCACAAATAGCCAATTTTTTGAGCATTTTACCTACAATTCACAAATATCACATTAAATTAGTTTTAAACGCACAAGTGAATATTAGTTAGAAGTACTTGGTTAAATTAGTTCTCAAACACAAAAGTGAGTATTAGTTAGGAGCATGGGCGAATTTAGGTGTAATTTTTGGGTCACGAGAATCTGTGTTTATCCAACTAAGAGCTCTTTTCTAGTATAAAGATTGGGGTTCAATTCTAGATAACAACATCATTTTGTCCTTTTTTTTAAAATAAAACTGAAAACACTAGTTGGTGCACTCATGTTCTTGAATTCCTAGATTCGTCTATGGTTAGGAGTATCTAGCATATTTTCTCACAAAACAAAACATAAGGTTGAGCAAATCATGGCTAAAAGATATATAAATATGCCTAACATTTAGTAGGTAACAAGAAGTAGGGTCGTCTCAAGCACCAGACCATTAAAGTTATTACTTGGGGCCCAAAATTTTGAGGGCCTCCATTTTAAGAAAAAACAAGTACTTATACATATTATTAAAAAATATATATGTGTATTTTTTAAATTTAAAAAAAATGTATAAAAGTTTAAAAAGAAAAAAAAAACTGTTAGTATTTTCCCACTTCAATAAGGAAATGGAATAATTTTTGGGACTAACCTCCTTACGTGGGAAATTGTACTTTCTTAAATATCTCCTAATAATTTGATCTTATATTATTATTTATTATACTCATCTCAATTATTCTCTACTTTATTATTTTTATTCTCAATATTTAACTCTCTCCTACAAAAACTTTTAATTTACTGTTGTTTACAAGTTACAAAAGAACTGTTTTTCGGTGTTTCTTCAAAATTTCAAGAGGTGCAACACACAATCATTATATTGGATTAACTTAATACTATTTTAATATTATTATATCAACTTATCAAATTCATAAATCAGTTTTTAGCATCCTAACTTTGTTTTATAATTTTTTTTTGAAAATTTATTATTTTTATATCCTTAGTTCATAAGTATGCATATTGTTGTTTTAGTTATTATTAAAATTTATTTAATTTAAATATGTCAACTAGAAAATATGATTTCAATTTTACAAAAGGGAGAGAAGAACTTGAAGAATTAAATAAATCTCAAAAAGGAGCCCTTGATAATTTTTTAACAAATAATAAAAATCTTGAATCAAAAAAAATATGGAAGGGTGTTCTTCAAGTGAACAAGTAACTAATAGAAATTAAAAGTGTTAAGAGAAATAATTATAAAATAATGTTTAACAATTCTTATAACTGTTGTCTTAGCTAAAAGAAGTTTTTTGAAGCCAAAATTAACAAAATCTTATCTAATACCAGCAATTTCTCAAGAAAAATTGAATGAATTAGTTATATTATCAATTGAAAAAGAATTATTAAAACTAATTAATTATAAAATAATAATTAAATACTTCGTATCTAAAAAATTTTAAAAAATAAATCTTGAATAATATGATGGTTATAAAAAAATATTAGAGCCCTCTCTGAAGTTTGATTTTAGTTATCCTGTCAAATCGATCCTGACAAGAAAACTTTTTCATATAGTAATAGTTTTGTCACCCTCTAACGTGACTACAACACCTTTTTAGGTCAAAAAAAAAGTTATCAACTGGCAAGGACCTTTATCTCATGTATTTCATGATTATTTCCTCTACCAAGACATATGAACTCCATTTCTCAAATATGTATTAATTACTATTCTAATAGAACTTCAGATAGAATTAACAAACCTAATAAAGGCAAATTGACCAAGGTCTTAATTTAGTCAATAACGTATATATCTATCTATAAATAAATAACCCCCCTCTCCAATATTACTAGTCAAAATTAGTTTAAAATGTTATTCAGCTCTTTTTTGGTGTTTTTGTTAATATTGTTATTTGTTAATTGTGAAGGAAAGGTGGAGAATGTATCTGTGAAGGCTGTTTTTGTTTTTGGAGATTCGATCGTGGATCAAGGAAATAATAACAACATTACTACACTCATTAAATGTAATTTTGAGCCATATGGTAAGGACTTCATGGGTGGAAAACCTACTGGAAGGTTTACCAATGCCAAAACTCCCTCTGACTTGATAGGTATGTATACGTTTTCCATTCATCTCCATTATTTAATTTACTCCAACACCAAAAAAAGATTGTGTATTTTAATTATCGCGATGTGTTATTGCAGATACTTTTTTTTTAAATGATTTATCATAGTCTTTTAGTATCAATTTTGATATATATTTTTTTCTTGAGCCGAGGATGTATCAAAAATAATATTTTTATCTCCCAAGATAAAAGTATGATCGTGTAAAATATGTCTTCTATAATCCCTACTTATGAATTACACTTTGGTATGTTGGGTATATTATTGTTGTATCAAAAATGATTGTCTCATGGGTGGAAAATTTATTTGTTAAAATATATTTGACGGATTTAGAATTTTATTTTAGAGATTTTGAAAAAATAAAAATATAATTCTAAGATTTGAACTTGAAATTTTAAGAAAAATTTTGAACCAAGTAAATCAACCTTTTGTCTTATATTTTGAAAAGAGAAAAAAAATATATATATATATATAAAATTAAAAATATCTTATATATACAATTAATTTTTTATCGAAAAAGTTGGGATAAATATGCTCCCAAACCCCTGATACAAATGCAGTGGTGGTGGTGGTCTCTCTTCTTATTCTCTTGTCTTCTTTGGATTTTAATTAATTTCCCAAATAACTAAAGGCAGAAATTAAATTGGAAGGTGAACAATTTGAGAATATTATGGCTTTCTTTGACAATTTTTTTGACACTTATCCTATTATATTAAAGACTCAAATTTACATACTTTCATCTATGGTTTAAACTACAATTAAAAAGGTCTATTATTTTACCCAATAATCTTGAAAAAGAAGTTATCTAACTTTAGTAAAAAATAACTTTAATCTCACAAGATTTTGCCAGGCATTAAGAAGGCGTCCGAATACACACGCATACATACGGTATTTCTAAAATTGATGAACTCATGAATTCACTAAAAAAATTGCAAATTAAGCAAATAAAAGTAATGGAAAGAATACTTCCTTTTAACGTCTGTGGGAAAAATAAACGCTGGATTGCTTTTTTCTCCTAAACTAAAATAAATTATTGCAACATGTATTGAAGCCATGTGCTAAATAAATATTGTCATCCTCACACATACAGTTGTCAATACAAGTTGATTGACCCATTCGGGCTAAGTTTATACAGATTTTGGAATTTGACTGATCAGGCTGGGTTGAGCCCGAGCTAAAAAATAACTGGTCCAACTCATTATTACGTGAGTTGCGGGCCTTGCCGGGTCAGCCCACATTTTTACTAGTATATTTTTTTTATAAATTTTAAAATTAAATTATAATTTAAAAATATTAAAATAAATAGCAACATATCAATATTATATAGTATTAGTGTTACTATTACTCCCTTCGTCCATCTTTGCTTGTCCACTGTACTATTTTGAGATGTTCAACAATACTTGTCCATTTTATGAAATCAAGAGATAATTTCACACTTAGTTCCTAGTTTACCCTTATCATTAAGTATAGTTATTTTCTTGTTATACTTTTCAAGATATTGTATTTATTATATTCAAAGAATGATTTAGTAAAATTACTCCTATTATTCGTTGATTTTTTATCCATATGTCAAGTCAATAAGGGATAAGTAAAGATGGATGGAGTGAGTACATATTATAAAAATATAATTTGTATCTAAATTTTAATATTTAATTTTTTTAAAATAAACTTTGAGTTTGGACTCTTATTATTTTTAATATTCTATTAGATTTTTATTTTTAATTATTTTTTAATTAGGCCCGTGGGCCGGCCAAATCTATATTGCAAAAGGCCCCAAAACGAAGTTAAAAACTTTACTGAGAAAACATTCTTTTCAAACCTTTCTCGATCAAAATTCTCAAAAACCAGTCAAATTCAGTGAACACCTAGCATACCATAGTATTCCTCTGAGAATGTAGAATAATTTAGACTCAAGTTGCATTTAATTTCGTCAAGAATTGGTTAAGATATCAACGCGTAAAGTTTTCACAAATTTTGAGAAGGTAATCAGATAAAATAGTGAATTTACCTCAAAATACGCATTGAATCTTGAATCCGACTTCACCACTGCGTTTCTTGCAAAAAATTAGGTCATGTGGACCTTTGATTCATCAAAAACGAAGTTATATACCAAATTTTACAAGTTGGTGAAGTTTGAAGAGTGGGTTGTTCGCAAAGTGTTGATGCACTTATATATAGGGCACACGCCCTTCTCTACGAACGCAGAGCTTTATGGATCCCTCCTTCTTCGCGAATGCGGGCTTTGCTCCGTGAACGCGCCAGGTCTTTCCGCGAATGTGGAGGGTTAACTCACCTAGTGCTGCACTAGCAATTTTTAAAACTTTTCGGGGGCATTCGGTGTTCGTTTTATGCAAATGAATAGTGCAACCATATGAATTTTGACATTCCAGATCCAGCGGTGCAGTCGGAATTTTCAACAGGGCATTCTACGAAAAAAAGAGGA
Source organism: Solanum aculeatissimum (assembly GCA_038996855.1). Classification (NCBI taxonomy): domain Eukaryota; kingdom Viridiplantae; phylum Streptophyta; class Magnoliopsida; order Solanales; family Solanaceae; genus Solanum; species Solanum aculeatissimum. The sequence continues at coordinate 1,807 of JBCEWC010011318.1, read as the reverse complement.
TCCCACTTCTTTCTGATAAATTTTAGGCAATAGAACTAAAGGGATCAAAATGCAACCAGATGCCCCCTTCAAATGACGAAAGGTCATTTCAGACTACTTTCGACGTTCCGGAGCTAATCGCCCCATCAGATTTCCACTTCAAGCGCTTTTAGCTGGGTTCTTACCAAAAACACACTATTTAGCTCTGATTGAACTCATTTTGAAACTTTCAACTCAAAATCATACTGAATCTCCATCTTCGGACTAACCACCCTCCTAGCATAAATCGGTCATTCCAAAACTGATGAAATCGTCAGAATTTCATTCTGAGGCCGTTTGCTAGGGTTTTGTCAAAAATATTACTTTTTACAATTTCAACTTCTAGTTAAATCATAAACTCGCACAATTCTCAACTAAAACCATATACAATCATTCCAACAGTCCCAATAAGCCACAAAAGATTTGAGGTTACTATATAGAAACTCAAAATAGCAGAAATCTAACAGTAAAGAAACGACATACCTAATGGCTCAAACAGGCTAGGGTGCTGCTCCCGCATTTGTGCCTCTATCTCCCAAGTAGCCTCCTTAATCGAACGATGACGCCACTGCCTTAACCATCGGTAGGACCCCTGGAGCGCAACTGTCTAGTATCCCTGCTAAAATAGCCACCGGCTCCTTAACAATGTCAAACAACCATCCAAATCAACCGAATCATACTGCAACACATGTGACTCATCTGGAATGTACCGGTGCAGCATCGACACATAGAATACGGAGTGTATAGTAGAGTAAAATGGAGGTAGGGCTAACTCATAAGCAACTGGCCCAACCTATCTCAAGATCTCAAAAGGCCCAATATATCGGGGACTCAACTTACCCCGTCTCCCAAACTACATGACCCTTTCAGGGACGACACTCTCAGGAATACTCCGTCTCTAACCTCAAGTTGCAAGAACCGACGTTTACGATCAACATAACTCTGGTGCCGACTCTGAGTTATCCTCAACTTATCCTTTATAACCCAAACCCTGGCTAGGGCATCTTACAACAAATCTATATTGTACGGACTCAGCTTTGTAGACTCAAACCATCCAACATGAGTATGGCATCGTCAGCCATATAATGCCTCTAACGGGGCCATCTGAATGATGGTGTGATAGTTGTTATTATAGGCAAACTCAGCTAAAGGAAAAAACTGATCCCACTGACCCCCAAACTCTAACACCCAAGCCTGCAACATATCCTCCAGAACCTATATAATGCGCTCGGACAGACCATCAGTCTGGGGGTGAAATGATGTGCTCAAATCAACATGGGTGCCAACTCTCGCTGAAAAGCCCTCCAAAAGTTGGATGTAAACTGTGACCTCCGATCAGATATGATAGATATAGGCACTCCGTGCAATCGGACTATCTTCAGAATGTAAATATGGGCTAATCGTTCGAAACTGAAGGTAGAATAGGCTAGAAGGAAGTGTACAGACTTAGTCAACCGATCAACCATCACCCAAATGTTATCATAACCCTTGAAAGTATGAGGGAGTCCCACCACAAAGTCCATAGTCACACGTTCCCACTTCCACTCGGGAATGCGTAACTACTGAAATGTGTCACTGGGTCACTGATGCTCCGCCTTTACCTGCTGGCAACTAAGGCAACGCAATACATAATTGTCACGACCCGGATAGGGGGCCTAGATGTGACATGGAGAAAGAGGACTCGAAGACCCTCGATCAAGCCATCATATCATCATTACACTCATCATCGGTTCGAAAACGCGGAAGCTAAAGCATGTAGCACATAAGCTCTAAGGGTTTAGGGGCTTGT
>JBCEWC010011317.1:0-16802 GCA_038996855.1 Solanum aculeatissimum | reverse complement strand
CTGACCCATTTTGCGTTCGGCCACTTAAACTCAACCCGTGGCCACCAAAACTCAACCATGACTAGTAGTACATCATACAAGACCAACCATAAGGGGATTTTCGAAAATTTTCGGGTTGTTACAATAAGTGACATGTAAATGACATACAAGGAAAAAAGATCCTTTAGAAGGGAATAGTCATGGTACCTTAAACTTGATTAGAATGGAAGAGATAGAGGTATCACTTTTTCATATATTCTTTGGCATTCCAAGTTGCGCTTCCGACTTGTTGGTTTCTCTAAAGGACTTTGACGGATGCTATGTCCTTATTTCTCAACCTTTTCACTTGCCTATCCAACATTTCCACCAAAACTTTCACATAAGTCAAATTCTCTTCAACATTTACCACTTCTAAGGGCACAATGGAACTAAGATCTCCAATATACTTCCTCAACATGGAAACATGGAAAATCGGATGGACCATACTCATTTCCGTAGGAAACTCCAATTCGTATGAAACTTTACCAACACATCTCAAAATCTGATAAGGCCCTACATACCTTGGGCTTAATTTACCCTTCTTGCCGAATCAGACAATACCCTTCATGGGTGAGACCTTCAGATACATCCAATCATCAATACCAAACTCAAGATCTCTTTTCCTCACGTCAGAGTAGGACTTTTGCCTACTTTGAGTTGTCTTCAACTTTTCCCTTATCAATATCACTTTCTCCAAAGATTCCATAACTAAATTCGGACCTTACAAGGCCATCTCCCCCACTTCAAACCACCCAACCGGATCTAAAATGTCTACCATACAGAGCTTCAAAAGGATCCATTCCAATACATGAGTGTCAAGCTATTGTTATTAGCAAACTTAATAAGTGGCAGATGCTCGTCCCAACTACCCTTAAGCTTCAAGACACAAGCCCTAAGCATATCCTCAAGAGTTTGAATGTTTCTTTTAGTTTGACCTATGCGACTCAAAACATTTGCTATAACATTCGCCTTGCCCAGGTGATATAGAATAGAGATGTCATAGTCCTTAAGAAACTCCCACCACCTTCGTTGTTTTATGTTCAAATTAGGCTAAGAAAAGATGTATTTGAGACTCTGGTGATTGATGAAGATCTCACAATGCACCCCATAAAGATAGTGTCCCTCAAACTTCAATACAAATACCACCGCAACCAACTCTAAATCATTGGTAGGGAAGTTTGACTCATGCACCTTCAGTTTTCTAGAAGAATAAGTTATCACTTTCCCCCTCTGCATTAATACACCACCAAAACCTATTCCAGAATCATCAAAATACACCACAAATGACACTCCATCCTCGGACAAAGCAAGAATAGGTGCTAAAGTCAATAAATCGTTGAGCTTTTGAAAGCTCGCCTCTCACTCCTCTGACCACTGAAATGCTACATCCTTCTAAGCAAGTATGGACAATGAGGCTGCTATAGAAGAGAATCCTTGTACAAAATGCCAACAATACCCCGCCAAACCAATGAAACTTTGAATCTCAGTCACAGAAGTCGGCCTAACCCACTCACAAACAATTGCCACTTTAACCGGATCTACCATAATACTATTTTTTTCACTACAGACCCAAGAAATGCCACAGTCACACTAAAACACACACTTTGAGAACTTGGCATATAAGTTCTCTGCCATCAATATCTTGAGGACAGTCCTGAAGTGTTGAACATGGTCGACCTTACTCTTTGAGTAAACTAAGGTATGATAAATGAACACGATCACAAAAATGTCCAAGTAGGGTTTGAACACTTGGTTCATAAACTTTATAAAAGCAACCGAGCATTAATCAACCCGAATGATATAACCACTAGCTCATAATGACCATAATCGGTCCTGAAAGTTGTCTTTAGGATATCAAACTCTCGAACTCTCACCTGATGATAGACGAAGCTCAAACTAATCTTGGAGAATATTGAGGAACCCTACAAGGTCAAAAGGATTATTAATGCGAGGAAAAGGATACTTGTTCTTGATGGTCAGTTAGTTTAGCTAACGATAGTCAATACATATACACATAGTGTCATCCTTCATCTTCACAAATAAGATAGGAGTACCCCAAGGAGATATACTAAGACGGATGAACCCTTTCATTAATAAATCCTCTAATTGCTCCTTTAACTCTTTCAACTTAGCCGAAGCCATCCGATAGAGGGCAATAGAAATAAGCTTAGTGCCTATCTCCACATCAATAGCAAATTCAATATCTAGATCCAAAGGGACACCAGAAAAATCAGTCGGGAACACTTCCAATAAACTCTCTAGCAACCCTGGTAGTCTCCAAAGATGGTGTCTCCTAAAGATAAACCTGAACATGATCCAAATAGGACACTTCTCTTATACATCAACTGAAAGGTATGAATATAAGAAATAAATCCCTTGGGATAGGATCTAGGTGCTGCAATCTATACCAATTGAGGAAAATATAGGCAAGATAAGGTCACAATCTTCACATGGAAGTCAAGAATAGCATGATGAGGCTATAACCAATCCATACCCAATATCACATCAAATTCTACCATATTTAACAATATCAAGTCAGCAATAGTATCTCTCCCCATAAAAGTCACAACCCAACCTCGATACCCCTGATTTACCAGTAATGATACACCTATCGAGGTAAAAACACAAATAGGCTTAGCAGGTGGCTCACATAATATATCAAGATTTGAAGCAAAATAAGTTGATACATATGAATAAGTAAAGCCTAAATCAAATGAAATTGAAGCAAAATGGTGGCACATGAGAACCATTCTTGTGATAACCGCATCAGAGGCCTCTACCTTGGCTCTATCTGAGATAGTATAGCAAACTCTATGCCCACCACTAGCTTATGGGCCTTCACATGCTCTACCTCTCCTTGTACCATGACCTCCTCTAGTACCACCCCTTATGTCCTGAGAGGCGTCCCTAGGTGCTAGTGCAGGAGCTGGACAAGTTGGCTGAAACCCAAAGCCTGCGCGGGAGGTGTACGATGTGGACAATGATTGGTGAAGTGCCCAACCTTATCACAAACATAACAAGCTCTGGGATCCCATCCCTGAGATGACTATGCAGAAGAACCACCACGTCTGGTTGCACCAAGAGAGCTATCATGGCTTATCTAAGTAGGCCTATACTTATCACCACTGTCGGATAAGGGGATGGCAGTATGGATTGCCCGAACCTGATAGCCCTACCTTTAAAACTCTTAACCTCATGGTGAGGCTCCATTAAACTAGCCATGCCGACGAAACATCTTCCCACCACCCTGTCTATCAAGTCTGATGCACTCTATCATACGAGCGTGATCCACCACACTCTGAAATATGCCTCCAACTAGAACCAAGCAAGTTGTAGCCTCTTGAAAATACCCTACCAACACCTTGACGAAGTGTCGAATCCTCTGGAACTCTATAGAGATGCTAGACAAAACATATATAGACAATGTATGAAATTTGGCCTCATAGTCTAACACTAACATAGAAACCTGCTGAAGTCTATCAAACTCATCCCAGTGCTTGTCCTGAAGACTATATGGCATGAATGTCTCCCGGAATATCCTTGTAAACTACTCCTAAGTCATAACTGGAGATCCAATTGGTCAACAACCCTAAAATGAGCTTCACCACTCCTTGGCTAGGCTAGTGAACAGGCAAGAGGTATAAGAAACTCCATGCAACTCGAGAATGGCCAAATTACAGGGCTGGTCCTGATACTCTAACAAGAAATCATAAGCTCTATCACTGGGGTGCCATCAAATCTTGGGGGAGCCAATCATACAAGCTACTCAAAATGCTTCTTCTTAGTAGTGGACATGGCTAGGCTAACAGAAGATGGTGACACCATAAATAAGAGTGGTGTAATACATGGAGAAATAGCCAAACCCTGAAGCTGTGAATTTGAACTCGGCCAGAGGATTCACTGGGACTGAGGAAGGACCAATATAGATCATGGCTGGCTCAGTCGGAGCTATAGAAGGACCAACCAATGCCTTAGAAGCCAATACATTAACAATAGTTGGGGCCAGAAAAGCTCCCTCAAATCTAGCTAATACTCATAAAAGTAGCTCTTGAATTGAGGGCGTAGCATCAGAGGCTAGAAATAGTGAGACTACAGACCTCACTGGTTGATAATTTGGATCTGGAGAAGCTGATCTAGCTGGTCCTCTGGGCGGAGCTGCCCCTCTAGCATGTTCTCGTCCCTTGGACCTATTACGAGCTATACCTTAACCACGAGTGGGAGCCATATCAGCTAGCTCAGGCTCTCCCACGGATCATTAGGATCTAGTAATCGACATCTACATAGAAAGAGCAATTTAGACATTTCAAAGACATGTGATATGAAGAAAGTACATAAATAAAAGCAAGACATGAACACTTTTCCTATCAAGTGGCCTGTAGCCTCTCAAAGAAAGGTATGGACATCTACAAATCGATCCGTGAGACTCTACTACACACCTAACTCTTGACTCATAAGCCCAATGAACCTAGAGCTTTGACACCAAACCTGTCATGACCCAAAATTGAATCACAATTAAAGAGAATAAAGTAAAGAAAAAACAATACGGGAGTACCCAGAGGTGAGATACTCGGCCTAATGTAACCCTTTTCTAGCAAATCTTTCAAGTGATCTTTCAACTCCTTCAACTCCGCCAGGGCCATACGATAAGGAGGAATAGAAATAGGTTGAGTAGCCAGAAGGTGATCTATGCTAAAATCTATTTCTTTATCGGGAGGAATACCGAGCAAGTCCTCGAGAAACACATCAGGAAACTCATTAACTACCGAAACCAATTTGAGCTTAGGTGACTCACCCTCCACATCTCTAACCCGCACAATATGATAAATGCACCCTTTAAACATCATCTTTCGGGCTTTGAGGTAGGAAATACACCGATCCCTAACCACGGAATCACTACCCTTCCATTCTAACACCGACTCATTAGGAACTTGAAACTTAACTTATCTATTCTACAATCAACCGAGGCATACGATGCATGCAACCAATCCATACCAAAGATAATATCAAAATCATACATCTCAAGTTCTACAAGGTCACCCGGGAATACTTTATGCAACATGAAAATAGGACAACCATGATACACCTTCCGGGCAACAATAGACTCACCCATGGGAGTATGCACCGAATAAGGTTCCCTTAAAGTTTTGGGACCCAAACAAAATTTAGTAGCCAACAGAGGAGTCAAAAAAGATAAATTTTCACCCACATCAAGTAAAGTATAAACATCAAAATCAAAGATTTTTAACATACCAGTCACGACGTCCGGAGCTTCCTGTACCTCTTACCAGGCATGAAGAGAATTAAACCGATTATTTCTAGGAGCACCACCAAACAAAGATTTTGGTTGCGCTTGATCACTGGGAGCTGCTCGATCCTTCTTCACATTCTGTCGGCAATTAGAGATCTTATGGTCCAAACTACCACACCCATAGCATGTACCCGTAGATCTCCTACATTCACCCATGTGATTACCACCACAATGTCCACAACGAGGAATCCAGGGACCACCCCCAACTTGTGCCTTAGGAGGAGGCACCCTTGGATTAGCAATTATCACATTAGAACCTTGGACTTGTTGAAATCAGCCAAACCCACTAGCACCTTTGGAGTTGGAGAACCCACCATCAAACCGGGCCCTTTTAGCTTCATGCACTCTTTTTTCCTTAAGTTTCTCTCCCTTAATTTTCTTGGCATAAGTCATGAGATTGAGATGTCTATCTTCTGAATAAGCATGGCCGTTCGACACTCTTTCACAACCAAATCAGAGACACTCGAGATGAACTTGTGCATTCTTGCACGGGGGTCGGATACAAGCATTGGAGCATACTTGGTACTTGGAGATCTTAGTGAATTTGAGAGCATAGTCCCTCACAGTCATACTTCCTTGTCAGAGATTGATGAACTCGGTCATTTTGGCCTCTCTAAGCTTAAGAGGAAAGAACTGATCAAGGAAGGCCATCTTGAACTCTTCCCATCCAACCTTGACATCCGCAACTTATTCAACTAACCATTGACCATACCGCACTTGGGCCACATCTTTCAATTGATAGGCAACCAACTCGGCTTTCTCTTCTGAACTCACCCCCATAATGGTCAACACCTTGGTGAGTTCATCAATGAACTCTTGAGCATCTTCATCCACTTTTGAACCATATAACTCTGGAGGGTTCATCTGGGTGAAATCCCTCACCTTAGAAGCCCAAGTACCAATATTCAAAAGAATAGCTGGCCGGGCTTGGTTGGCTACAACTTGGGGCAACATTGACACCATATTTTTGAACTCTGCATGATTCACGTGTTCCTCTATCGGTGCCCTAGGAGCTTCTTCCTCAAATTTGGGAGCTTGGCAGGGGAAGAGAGCTCTTCTGGGAGGCATGTTCTGAAAGAGTGATAAGAAACAAGAGTTTAGGAAATCTCATAAATAGTAAAAAGCACGACACAAGGGACAATGAAGTGACAAATTCCTATAACGTCCATCATAGTCTCTCGCTCATAGGTATGACGCGCATCACACCCATGAACGAGACTCTAAGTGACACGGCATGTTGGACTCCGAGGATCATTTACAAACCTAGGGCTACCATCTTTGTCATGACCCAGATATGGGGCCTAGATGTGACATTGTGAAGGAGAACACGAAAGCCCTTGATCAAGCTATCATAACATCATTACACACATTATCGGTTCGTAAGCATGAAAAGTAAACATATAATACATAATTCTAGGAGAAATGGGTCGTTGGACTCAAGCTATGGGGATGTTGCCGGGAATGGGATGAGCATGAATCACATAGCACATAGCAAGTATTTCTAAGGGGCGGGTAAGTAGGACTCAAGCTATGGAGGCATACCAGGTTAGGGGACTTTTCACATAACTTGAGTCCTACTTAAGCATAAACATGCTCATCCCATTCTCGGCAACTCCCAACATTCACAATCCCATAAACATAAGCATAAATGGAACATCATTTCCATAACAATTCCCAATAAGCATAATATCCCAATAAAGCACAATACAACGCATAAGAGTTTAGTGTGTGTCCAACATAACCTCTATATTGTAACTATTCAAAAATTTTCAAAATTCATAATGGTTGGTAAAGGTTAGTGTTAAACTGGTCGTGGTTGAAGTTTTGTAGCCATGGGTTGTATTTAAGTGGCCGGATTCAAAATTGATCTTTCGGTGAGGTTGAGAGGACGATTGGGCAGTGTACATTGAAAGATCATAACTTTTTGTATGGGATGCACTTTGTGGGATGCTACATATCAAATTGAATCTCTTTGAGTTATATTCTCAACGCAACTAGTTTCACTCAATTCGAAGTTTGTATGTGAAAGTTATGGCCAAAACAGTGAGACTGGTCGTAATTGGAAGGACGCTGGGAACAAGGTTCTGGAATGGGGCTAAGGGTCGGACCACAGACCGTTTGGTGGTTCACGATATGTGTGGGGAAAATTGGGTTAGCCTAGTGAGTTCCTAGAGGTTAGGGGCCAGCCACGGACCAAGTAAGGTCCCACGGACCACCCAACGGTCCGTGAGACCCTTTACGGCCCGTGAGGGGTCCTGTGAAGTGGGGTAGAACGTTGGCCATGGTTTGGGGCTGGAATCCGAACCAAGTGATGCTCCATGGACTAGTACATCGTCCGTATGCAGCTACACGATTCGTGAGGCCCCCTGTGGAGTGATCCAGAAAGTCCCCCGAGAGTTCAAGTCGAAGTCGAGGCCAAGTGTGGCCTTACGGTCATGTACACGAATTGTGTACCAGTATACGGGCACTGTAGCCTTCTGTGTGGAAATAATTTAGTGAATTAGTCCATTTCATTAATGGTTAATTCATAAATTAATTAAATCCTATGCCCCTTTTAGGATTTCGAAGGTCTCCTAAACCCCCTAAATCAAACTCTAAACCTCTTTCAACCATTCTAACACTTTTCAATTCATTTTAAAATTCTCTCAACTCTCTTGTCCTCCATTGATGAAAGCTTGAAGAAATTTGGGGAAGATCATCCTTATTGTGAAATTCTTCAATTCTCTTGGTTAATTTCAAGGGATTATGTTCCGTATAAATTAGGTGATTTAATGTTGATGTAAGTTTGAATTATATGAAGATTCAATGACTTTGATGATGATAAAGTTATGCATGTCCCCTTTACTCTTGAACTATGCATGGGTAGCATTTTAATGATGATTTGAAGGTTGATTTAACTTGAATTCCTTATGAACTACTCTTGAATTGAATTTAAAGTTTGAATTCTAGTATCCATGCTACTCTCATTGTTACTCATGACATTTGCATGCATGATCATGGATTTTGATAAAAGTTTTAGTGTGGGCTACGTCCCAAACATGTTTATGACTATGATTTTGAACAAGTATGGGTTATGACTAAGTTGTGATCACACTAAGTCTAAGATATGCCTCTTTGAGTAACATGGGTGTTTACACCAATATGATATGAAAAGTATGACAAGTATGGAGCTACTCTTATGCATGAAGTTTGTCATGAAAGTTTGTTTGGCTTTTTAGCCCATGATGCATGATTATGAAGCGTGTTTGACTCTTGTTAAGAATGCATAAGAGTAATGAAAGTGATTTTGGACTTTAATCCCAAACATGCATAATTTAATGTTCAAGTGTCAAGTTTCCGTTCTAAAAGCATGTATATGTATACATATTCTTGTGGGATGATGACTTAGTACCGAGAAGGATTGGAGTAGTAAGTGGGCTATCCCCAAGGGTCCCACTCTTTTCTCGAAACTATGTGCCAATGTAGGTTGCTACCGAAATAGGAGGCCCGTACGGTATGCTTTGATATGCTATGCTATGCTATGTAAATCCTTCCGAAATGGGAGGCCCGTAAGAAAGGTGGCCATCACACCAAAATGGGAGGTCCGTAAGGTGTGGTGTAGATTACATTTGGCAAGTAATTTTTTCCGATCCAATGGGAGGCCTTATTGGGAAAGTTCATGTTGTAGCTCACATGAATTTAGATGTCAGTTATGGTTCCATCCCCTCTATGCTAAGCATTATGGCATTTCATGCATCATGATTATCATGACATATTGATATATTATTCTTTCTTATATTCACATCTATATATGTTCCCTTGCCATGTAGGTTGTTATAGGTTCATGTGCATATGCATTTGCATGCCCGCATACTTAGTGCTTTATTGTGCTAACCCATACTCTTGTCTATATGTTCTAACCATGTAGGGACTGGCGACGACCTCTATCTACCTTTGTACGGCGAGTGATCTTGTTGAAGCTAATTGCTTGGGGTGAGCCCTTTGTCCAAGGGAAATATCTACTTTCCTCTTCCTTTTATTGTTTACTTTCTTATTTCATGTATTGAGGGTGAGCCCCAAACTATGTCGAGGTCCCGTTCTTTCTATGTAGAGGCGATGTTGGACACACTATACTCTTGCACGTTGTATTATGCTTATTTTGGGTTGTTATGACTATTGAGATTATGTTATGGAAATGATGTTTCGATTACACTTATGATTATGCTTATGGGATTGTGAATGTTGGAAATGTGCTTATGTGGAAAGTCCCCTAACCTGGTATGCCCCTATAGGTTGAATCCTACTTACCCGCCCTTAGAAATACTTGCTATGTGCTATGTGATTCATGCTCATCCCATTCCCGGTAACATCCCCATAGCTTGAGTCCAAACCCTGTTTCCCGTAGAATTTATGTGTTATATGTTATGTTTTTCCGCGCTTCTGAACCGATGATGTGTGTGATGATGTTATGATGTCTTGATTGAGATCTTTCGGGTTCACCTTCGCCATGTCACATCTAGGCCCCACTTCCGAGTCGTGACATACATAGAAGAGGGGGGCCTCGACATAGTTTGGGACTCACCCTCAATACATGAAATAAGACAATATACAAAATACAAGGAAGATAGTAGGTGGTATTTCCCTTGAACAAAAGGGCTCACCACAAGCTCAATAACTCCAAAAGTGTCACTCGTCGTCCGTCGGAAGGTAGAAGTCGTCACCGGTCCCAATATGGTTAGAACATGTAGATAAAAAGTATGGGTTAGCACAAAATATGTACTAAGTATGCGTGCATGCAATGCATATGACAATATAGGATGACCAAAAAAGATGACAAGTGGTATGAAAGAGATGCACATAGCCAAGAGGAATATAGTATAACAATATGCCATGCCATGATGCATTAAATGCAACCTCAGATCATATTGTAGTGGGGATGTTGCCTCTACCGACACCGGAGGAGACCCGAGCGAGCTACTACTTGGATCCGAACTACTTGCCAGGTAGTTCCCTAATCACCCTTCAATAAGGGGAAACAAACAAGTCATCCCATCTAAAGAGAAATCCCATGTTAGCTCATAGTTTGACGGAAAGAAGTGTGGACCCTTAGAGCTAGTCCACCCTGACTCCAATCCCTTGGAACTAAGCCTCATCCCACTGGAATACATATATATATATATATATCTATGTAAGATTTTCAAAACAGAGAATTGACATACTTTAAAAACCATGCATCATTAGCCAAATCAAAACATGATCAAATCCATATCCATACTAAGGCCAAGAAGCCAACAAGAATTTCCAAAACTTGCCATATCAATGTAATAAGAATAGCTCATATACATAGCTTATCATATCAAGCCTTCAAAACATATCAAAGTGGTGCAAGCACCCAAAATGCTCAAAGAGCCATAACAAGAGACTATGTGATCACAAGCCATAACATATCATATCATAACAAGAGTTTCACCATAACCATTCTTCAATGCATATACCATGAATGATAAATCAAGTGCCTGGGTAATGGAGATTTAAACTTTAAAAATCATAATTCAATAGGCAATTCAACATAATCCATGAAAAAATCCCAATTCAAGACATAATGCAAATTCCCATGCATATTAATCCAAGATAAAATCCCAATTCAAGACATAATGCAAATTACCCATGCATATTAAACCATTAAAGGGATATGCATAATGATCCTTCAAGAATTTCCATGCCTTTCATAAAATTCGAACTCAATCCATCATTAAATCACCTAATTTCTACAGCCCACAACTCAATGCAATGAAATACTTCAAGAATTAAAGAACCCATAATCAAAGAAAGCTAAAATTCATAAATTAAAGAGTAGGGTTCTTGGGTCTTCATGGATGGAAAGTAATCCATGAATCAAACCCACATACCTTGAGTTTAATTAAAAGAAATGGATGGAATTGCAAGAGAGATGAATTTCTCCAAATTTCTTCAAGCTTTCATCAATGGAGGTCAAGAGGATTGAGAGAATTTTGGAGAGACTTTGGCCTCGTCTTCGGCTTGAACTCTTGGGAGACTTTATGGATCACTTCACGGGGGGCTAAAGGACCGTGTAGCTGAACACAAACCGTGTACTATTCCGTAGAGCATCACTTGGTTCGGAGCCTAGCCCCGAACCTTGGCCAACATTCTGCCCTACTTTATGGGACCCCTCACGGGCCATGAAGGGTCACAGAGACCGTGTTGTGGTCCGTGGGACTTTACTTGGTCCATGGATTGGACCCCAACCTCTAGGAGCCCACTGGACCAACCCAAGATCACCCCCACAGACCGTGGACCATTAGACGGTACGTGGTCTAGCCCTTAGTCCAATTCCAGAACCTTATTCCCAGCGTTCTTCCAATTACGGGCAGTCCCACTATTTTGGCCTTAACTTTCCAACAAACTCCGAATTGAGTGAAACCAGTTGCGTTGTGAAGATAGCTCAAAGAGATTCGATTTGATATATATAATCTCACATAGTTCATCCCGTACCAAAAGTTATGATCCTTCAAAGTACACTGTCCAACCAACCTTACCACCTCACCAAACGATCCATTTTGAATCCGGCCACTTAAATACAACCCATGGCTACCAAAGTTCAACCACGACCAATTTAACACTAACCTAGACTAACCATTACGAAGTTTAAATTTTTTTGGATCGGTACATCATCTCCCCCTTGGGAACATTCATCCGCGAATGAGCTAAAACTACGTCTTGAGGACAACAATCAAACAAGAGACATTTTCATCAAACTTATAACGAATCATGCATCATTTCAAAAATCTTTCAAAACTCATGTCAAATCATCATTTAAATCATTTTAGTGCTCATGTACGCATGCAATGTCATGAAACTCAAGAATTTAAGAAATTAGGACCATACAAGGATAAAACCTAGTATCTTAGGCTTGAGTAGATTGGAAGAGATAGGGATATCACTCCATCATGTACAAATCTGCTTCCCACATTGAACTCTCCACGTCTTGGTTCCTCCAAAGAACCTTGACCGAAGCTACATCCTGGTTGCGAAGCCGCTTCACTTGCCTATCCAAGATTTCAATCGATACCTCTTCATAGGTCAAGTTCTCCTCAGTTGTTACACCCTCCAAAGATGTAATGGCCTTAGGATCACCAACCAACTTCCTCAACATAGACACATGAAATACCGGATGAATGGAGCTCATATTTGAAGGCAACTCCAATCTATAATCCACATTACCAACTCGTTCCACAATCTCATAAGGTCCGACATACGATGGGATCAACTTGCCCTTCTTGCCAAAATGCATGATACCTTTCATAGGGGACACCTTCACATGTACCCAATCACCAACATGAACTTCAAGATCCCTCTTCCTAACATCCGAAATAGACTTTTGGCAACTTTGAGCCTCAATCTCCCCCTTGGGAGAAAATCCAATCTTTCCATCGGCAACCAACTTCTTCAACTCTACCAAGGAGGGATCTAAGTCTTGTTTCTTCTTAACATCAACCACTAAGGAAGACTTGGATCCACCTTGAACAAGAATTCCACCATTGACGGATTCGGCCAACCTCACACCCAACCTAGCCAAACGGTGCACATCTTTCACTATCTCCTTCTTCCCCTTTTCCACATGAGTCACACTTCCCATAGAGAATCTACTAAGGGCATCCGCCACCACATTAGCTTTGCCGGGGTAATAAAGAACACTCATATCATAGTCTTTGAGGAGTTCCAACTACCTTCTCTGCCTCAAACTAAGGTCTCTTTGGGTGAACACATATTGCAAACTCTTGTGATCAGTAAAAACATCCACATGGACCCCATATAAATAATGACACCAAATTTTCAAAGCAAATACTACCGCCGCCAACTCAAGATCATGGGTTGGATAATTTTTGTTCATGCACCTTCAATTGTCGGGATACATAAGCTATCACCTTACCATGTTACATAAGCACACAACCCAAACCAATGCGCGACGCATCACAATATACCCCAAACCCATCTAACCCATTAGGCAAGGTCAAAATCGGAGCTGATGTAAGTCGATCATTCAAAGTTTGTAACTTTTCTCACATTCATTTGACCATACAAATTTAGTCTTCTTTTGAGTCAACTTGGTCAACGAGACACTATAGAGGAAAACCCTTCAACAAACCTTCTATAATAACTAGCTAAACCAAGGAAGCTTCGAATATCCGAAGTATTCAATGGTCTAGGCCAATCCTTCACCGCTTCAGTCTTCTTAGGATCAACCTTAATGCCATCACCGGACACCACATGACCAAAGAAATCAACTTCTCCTAACTAAAATTCGCATTTGCTAAAATCGGCATACAATTTCTTTTCTCTCAAAGTTTGAAGCACCAATCTCAAGTGACCCATATGTTCTTGCTCACTTCGGGAATAAATCAAGATGTCATCGATGAAGACCACTACAAACCTATCAAGGAACGGTTTAAATACCTGATTCATAAGGTCCATAAACACCGCCGGAGCATTAGTCAATCCAAACGACATCACCACAAATTCAAAATGACCATAACGATTCTGAAAGGCCATCATGGGAATATCACACTCCCTCACCTTTAATTGGTGATAACCCGAACAAAGATCTATTTTGGAGAAGTGAGTAGATCCTTGAAGTTGGTCAAATAAATCATCAATTCTAGGCAACGGGTACCTATTCTTAATTGTCACCTTGTTCAATTGCCAATAATGAATACACAATCGGAGCGAACCATCCTTCTTCCTCACAAACAACACGGGATCACCCCAAGGTGAGATACTCGGCCTAATATAACCCTTTTTTATCAAATATTTCAATTGATCTTTCAACTCAACTTAGCTGGGGCCATACGATAAGGAGGAATAGAAATAAGTTGAGTATCCGGAAGGAGATCTATGCCAAAATCTATTTCTCTATTGGGAGGAATACCGGGAAAGTCCTCGGGAAACACATCGAGAAACTCACTAACTACCGGAACCGATTTGAGCTTAGGTGACTCACCCTCCACATCTCTAACCCGCACAATATGATAAATGCACTATTTACATATCAGTTTTCGGGCTTTGAGGTAGGAAATAAACTGACCCTTAACTATGGAATCACTACCCCTCTATTCCAATACCGGCTCATTAGAAGCTTGAAACTTAACTTGTCTAGTTCTACAATCAACTGAGGCATACGATGCATGCAACCAATCCATAACAAGGATAAAATAAAAGTCATACATCACAAGTTCTACAAGGTCACCTGGGAACACTTTATGCAACACGGAAATAGGACAACCACGATACACCTTCCAAGCAACAATAGACTCACCCACGGGAGGATACACCGAATATGGTTCCCTTAATATTTTGGGACTCAAACAAAATTTAGCAGCCAACAGAGGAGTCACAAAAGATAAATGTGCACCCGTATCAAGTAAAGCATAAACATCAAAATTAAAGATTTTTAACATACCAGTCACTATATCCGAAGCTTCCTCTACCTCTTGCAGGGCATGAAGAACATAGAACCGGTTGTTTCTAGGAGCACCACCAATCAGAGCTTTCGGCTGCCCTTGATCACCGAGAGCCACTTGATCCTTTTTCACATTCTTTGGGCAATTAGAGATCTTGTGGTCCAAACTATCGCACCCATAACATGCACCCATAGCTCTCCTACATTCACCCATGTGATTACCACCACAATGGCCACAACGAAGAATCTGGGGACCATCCTCAACTTGTTCCTTAGGACGAGGAAACCTTGGATTAGAAATTCTCACATTAGAACCTTGGACTTGTTGAAATCAGCCAAACCCACTACCACCTTTGGAGTTGGAGAACCCACCATCAAACCAGAACCTCTTAGCTTCTTGCACTATCTTTTCCTTAAGTTTCTCTCCCTCAATTTTCTCGGCATAAGTCATGAGCCTTGAGATGTCTATCTCCCGAATAAGCATGGCCATTTGGTACTCTTTCACAACTAAATCAGAGACATTCGAGATGAACTTGTGCATTCTTACACGTGGGTCGGATACAAGGATTGGAGCATACTTGGAGAGCTTAGCGAATTTGAGAGCATAATCCCTCACAGTCATACTGCCTTATCGAAGATTGATGAACTCAGTCATTTTAACCTCTCTAAGCTCAAGAGGAAAGAACCGGTCAAGGAAGGCCATCTTGAACTCTTCCCATCCAACCTTGACATCTGCAACTCGTTCAACATACCATTGCCCATACCACACTTGGGCCACATCTTTCAATTGATAGGCAGCCAACTCGACTATCTCTTCTGAATTCACCCCCATTATGGTCAACACCTTGGTGAGTTCATCAATGAACTCTTGAGCATCTTCATCCACATTCGAACCATAGAACTCCAGAGGGTTCATCCGGGTGAAATCCCTCACCCTAGAAGACGGAGTACCAATATTCACAAGATTATCTGGCCAGGCTTGGTTGGCTACAATTTGGGCCAACATCGACATCACATTTCTGAACTCTGCATGAGTCACTTGTTCCTCTACCGGTGCCCGAGGAGCTTCTTCCTCAAATTTTAGAGCTTGGCAGGGGAAGGAAGCTCTTCTGGGAGGCATGTTCTGAAAGAGCGACAAGAACCAAGAGTTTAGAGAATCTCATAAACAATACAAGGCACGACACAAGGGACAATGAAGTGATAAAATCCTATAACGTCATCATAATTTCCCACTCATAGGTATGGCGCGCATCACACCCATGAACGAGACTCTAAGTGACGCGGCATGTTGGACTCCGAAAATCATTTATAAACCTAGGGCTCTGATACCATCTTTGTAATGACCCGAATATAGGGCCTAGATGTGACATGGCGAAGGAGAACCCGAAAGTCCTCGATCAAGCCATCATAGCATCATTACTCACATTATCAGTTCGGAAGCGCAGAAAGTAAACACATAACACATAATTCTAGGGAAAACGGGGCTTTGGACTCAAGCTATGGGGATGTTTTCGGGAATGGGATGAGCATGAATCACATAACATATAGCAAGTATTTCTAAGGGGCGAGTAAGTAGGACTCAACCTATGGGGGCATACCGGGTTAGGGGACTTTCCACATAAACACATTCCCAACATTCATAATCCCATAAACATAAGCATAAGCATAAACGGAATATCATTTCCATAATAATTCCCAATAAGCATAACATCCCAATAAAGCACAATACAACACATAAGAGTTTAGTGTGTGTCCAACATAGCCTCTACATAGAAGAGCGGGGCCTCAACATAGTTTGGGGCTCACCCTCAATACATGAAATAAGATAATATACAAAATACAAGGATGATAGTAGGTAGATATTTCCCTTGAAATAAAGGGCTCACCACAAGCTCAATAACTCCAAGAGTGTCACTCGTCGTCCGCCGGATGGTAGAAGTCATCACCGGTCCCTACATGGTTAGAACATGTAGATAAAGAGTATCGGTTAGCACAAAATATGTACTAAGTATGCGGGCA
>JBCEWC010011316.1:0-16804 GCA_038996855.1 Solanum aculeatissimum | reverse complement strand
AAAAATATCGTTATAGCTTGCCAAAAGGTATAAAAGAAATACATATATATATATATATATATATATATATATATATAATATAGCTTACTTACATTCCACAGAAATAATTGACACGACAAAGATGCAGAGATGAGGAAGAGTCGAGGAAACGCTTTAGGAAACCTATAATCAAGGGGCATGTCTGGATATAACTGAGTTTCATGTGGGCTTTGGTCCAAATTAATTAAAAAAAATATAGCTTAATTATAAATGAGTTATACAATGACATTATATTATGATACAACTAAAAAGTTAAATATAGTTTAATTATATATGAGTATACACTTACTTACTATACATGAAATAGACACTAATTATTCAATTTCAACCAACTCAAATAACCTCTAAACAGTCCCAAATTTTAGATATGAAATTTTATCAATTTATTTAACTCATTTGATATGTAATTTTGTTCAAAACGACTTACGTTTACATTAGATCGAATTTTAGAACAAAGAAGAAGATCTGGAAGAAGAAGAAGAACAGGCAGAAGAAACTGGATGAAGCAGAAGACGACTACAACAACCAAGATGGAAGAAGAAACTGACCATTTTTCCATTGTTGGGCTTTCTCATGAAACGTTGAAAAGGGCCCATTTCTCAAGTGATTATCCAATGGGCTCCCGTATCTGAAGCTGGGCTGGTATTGGGTAGAGCCCACTTTATGTCATTGTTAAAGTTTCAAGTTTCATATGTTCCCACAAGCGTTGGATGCCAAACTAAATAGTCGTCCATCTGAAAATTAGTCAAAAAATATGTAGTATATGTCTTTTGGGTAATTAATATTAATTACTTCTTTCGACTCACCAAATGTGCAATTTCTTTGACAAAAAGGATTTTGTTTTTGTATGTTTAGGGGTTGTTTGGTTCATGACCAAATTATGCATGGTGAAATTATAATATTAGAATTGTTTGTGCGGCGAAAAAAATATAAGAGATTTATATGTGATGACTAAATTTTATGGATCGTTATCCAGTGTATAATAATGTAAGAATTATATTGTTTGGGTATTGTTTGCCGTAGATACTCTTCATATTATTAGTATATACATGCTCTTCCGGAAATAACTTCTCTATCTTTAGGAGGTAGTGGTAAGGTCTGCGTACATTTTATCCTCTCAGACCTCACTTATGAAATTCCACTAGGTATATTATTGTTGTACATGCTTTAAATTAATATCACAAACTTGTTTTATACAGTAGTTAGAAGAGTTCATCTAAATAGTTGTTCACCCAATTGATTAAAGAGATTTAAAAAGTGAACAAACACATAATATATGTATAATAAGTGTATAATTATGTACAAACAATATATTCTGACTAAAAAAAAAAAATAATAATGAATTTGTCTGAAATCGCTTTTAATTACAGAAATGTCAAATTAGTTACAACGAGGTTATTGTTAGAATGAGATAGTGCACAACAAGAAAAAGACATTATAGAGAAGGGGCAACAAAACAAGATTTAATCAACTTAGTGAGATAAGCAAATCAATGAAGTTCTATTTTTTTTTTTAATTATTATTCTCTTGATAGAATTTTTAGCTTGATCATTGTCCCTTAAGTTACGACTTGCAACAGTGTAAACATTGCAAGATTTGACTTAGCATGATCCAAGTTGTTTGGTCATATGCATGTTTTGAAACTTGGACAACATCAATGAGTTCAATTAAATCCTAGTTACTTCGATTTACATATTTATATTAAGAAATTTGTTAAATGTGTATATATATTAAAGTTAAAATTCAATTATTAACACTTGACATCACCATTCTAAATCATTTAAAATTTTGTCTTCAAGACAATGTCAGTGGAAAAGTCGTTGTAATTATGTGAACGAGTTGTTGGGTGTCCACACACCAACATTTCAATAGCAGAAACTTAGCAGATTTTTGGGACTCTGTACGTATACTTTTCGACAAGTTGGTCATATACTTTTGCAAACCAAATGCTGATTACCATATGACGTGTATTAAAAAAATGATATTCGAAATTCGCATTGGAGTCTCAACTAAATTCGAATTGCATATTTCAAGGTTCATTTGATGGTAAAGCTTCTAAGAAGATTTTTCTCTATATTCAGAACTCGAATTCAAGATCTTTGATTAAGAATGAAATAGTTTTTCAACTATCCCTGAACCTATGTTGGGTAGTGGTGGATCATTTTACTTCCCCTCATTACAATTTATTATACCAACAAATTATTATTCAACAAGCAATATGGAATAAGGTCAAGCCAACTTTAGTTGCTTTATAGTTAAATAGGTCCTGTATATATGGTACTCGTATGATTACGAAGTCCACTTGCTAATCTCACTTATGTTAATAAAAAATATTATTTGTAATTTAATATAAGAATAAGGAAACCTATATTTACTTAACAGGCATTCTTAATTAATTAATGTTTTATTACTAATATAATTCAAGAACTTAGATCTACTCAATAATCCACCTAATAAAGGAAAGTTCTATCAGTTTAATTTTCCTAATTAGGAGTATTACTTATCGACTACGCAGATTACTTTTGCGTCAGATACATGGATCAAGTTTTAAAAAAAAAGGACGATTGTGATACTTGTTGGGGTTATCACCAATTTAAGTTGATTACCTTACTTCACAAAAAGACCTCAATAAAAAATTAACTAGGTAAAGACAATAAATCACGCCGTTCATGGTATTAACTAGTTGATCTTTTAGCCCATTACTAATTTCCTTGCGTGTGAAACTCTTTAAAATGTGGTGCCAAATCGAAAGAAGAAACGTCTCCTAGGCAGAAAAATGTGAATGAGAAAAATTTAATACCCAAAGCACATCATATCAAGTAACGATTTGAGTTATAATTTAATTGCTCCAAACTTACAGCTAATAATGCATGATAGTATGAAAAAGGGCTTTTGGTATTAACAATGTTTAATTCATATGCATTCCCGTCTTTTTAAATTATTACAAAATTTATATATGTGATTTAATGTAACTATATATATATATTTGATGCTATCCTCTACTTTGTTACATGCCCAATTGAACCTAAAAATCACCCCCAAAATTGTTAACTCATCCATAAACGCAATAAAATAAGAGTTGATTACAAAATCGATAATTCATCATGGATAGGGCCAATCGAGTCAACAGTAGGTGTTCCATGCCCATGCTTCTATTAGCTAGTGGTATTAAAAAGGTTAAATAAAATCAAGCGTATCAAACATATCAGGATAATCAAATTGATTGAGCATGAAATTTTAAATAGGGAGTTTGAGATTTGAAAATTTTTGCATGCTTAATTAGTTAAGCTCATTCTATAAAAAAAAATTTAATATAAAATATTTTCTATGTAATTTGTAGATTATTATATAATATATATCTAAAGGATAATGATTGTGAATTTATTATTTTTTTAATCAAATCATTCATACTTTATAAAGTTTAAAAATGTCTACTTGTAGTGGGAACGAAATTTAAAAAATTGGCCCGTCATTTTCTCGCTTGTATCTTCTGCTTGGATTCTCCTTCCAATGCACATTTATTACTATTCTATTAATGTAGACGTAAAGCCAGAAATAGAATGCTTTTTATCTGCGGGAAACTGCGGATTATCCTTCGTTCATTTTTGCTTGACCTCTATACTATTTTAGGATGTACAATAATATTTATTCAATTTATGAAATCAAGAGATAAATTTATATTTAGTTCCTAATTTATTTTTGTCATTAATTATGGTCATTTCGCTATTACATTTTTCAAGACATTATATTAATTATATTCAAAAAATAATTTGATAAAATTACCCTTATCATTTACTATTTCTTAATCTTTATGTCAAGTCAATAGGGGTCAAGTAAAAATAAACAGGAGAATATATTCAATTCTTTTTCTTTCTTTGAAAAATATCCTCACCGCTCTTTCACTTAAAATATTCATTTATACAGAGCATTTATATCAAATTATATAAATTTAATGATTAGTAATTAATTTCATAAGGTAAAAATATATCATGATTAAATACCAAAAATCGAGACATAAATGCACAATTTTTTATTTTCTTTGATCCACCTTACACAGATAAAAAAAACGATTCTAGAGTTTCAAAAGAGTATTCATTTGGAAAGTCTGCTATAGTGATGTGTGTTATATTCAGACTACACATTTTTATTTATTTTATTTTATTATTATCAAAGTTCATAGTATAATTAGTTACCCCTCCCTATTCCCGAAACAGTGGAATTAATTTTTAACAATGTACAATATTGCCGGTTCAATTCTCTTTGTTATTTAAAAAATAAAATAAAAATTCATAAAGTAACATTAACTGAATGTTAGTTTAACAGTACGCAACCATCGTTATCTTTGAACCTACTCCCTCCGTCCAACTTTACTTGGCCCCTATTTACTTGATATAGGAATTAAGAAGTAGTAAATGATAGGAGTAATTTTACCAAATCACCCTTTGAATATAATTAATGCAATGTATTGAAAAATGTAATAGGGAAATAATTATAATTAATGACAAGGGTAAATTAGGAACTACGTGTAAAATTATCTCTTGATTTCATAAACTGGACAAGTATTATTGGATATCCTAAAATAATATAGGGGCCAAGTAAAGATTTCGATAAATGGAGAGTTAATTATTTTACTAATATTCATTAATTTATTTTTATCAGTAACCTAAATAGACCAAGTCTAGTACTAGTTAGTATATTCCTACTATTATTGCATGAATTTTGCCTTTAAATGTGTAAAAACGCAAAACCCAATCGAACCCCTCCTACCAGAGCCGCTTAATAAGGTTTTAATGCATAGTACAACTAATTTTCATCTGTTGATAAGATTTGTTCTTTCACCAGGTAATTCCCTCCTCCCTGGTGGAGATTCCAATAAAATTCATGTATATAAAGAATCCAAAATAGGATTCAGAGAATCTTCCATTCACATCTTTTTACACTTTAGCCGTCAACAGAGATTCCATTCATACCTTTCTTTGTCACCTGATAAGGTCTCTTTAATTGGTTATTATTATTTCAATGTATGTTATGTTACAACTATATAAGATCCCCTTTTATTATAGTACCCCTGTTATTGGTTCTTTATAAATTACAGATTTTGTTGTACAATTTATTCTTTATACAAAAGCCAAATCAAAGATTGATATATGATACTATAGTGCAGTTTTTGGTGTTCGATTTTTTTCTCCACAAAGAAGCAGTCATGAATAATGTTGTTTCAAGTAGAAGCCCAACTCCTACCAGTGTTGAGGTTTGTTTCAGATTTTGTTACTTTATTCTGTTATGACAATTTGTTGGGGCTGAAATTATGATGTATGTGGAAATTTTGCAGGGGAAATTTATGGGTATTTTTGTTTGTTGGATTTTGGGACTTGGGTCACTTGTTTCTTGGAACAGTTTATTGAGCATAGGAGATTACTACTATGCATTATTTCCGGTAAGTTTCCCCTTGCAATAATATTATTCCATATAATGTTATACTGTGCTTGGTATTGAGGCTCTGCTCACTTGTTTAATTTGGTGTGAAAATTGAAGGATTATCATCCTTCAAGGGTACTCACCCTAGTGTATCAGCCATTTGCACTTGGAACAATGGCACTTCTTGCATATAATGAGGCAAAAGTTGATACAAGAAAGCGTAACTTAGCTGGATATATTCTTTTTACCTTAAGTACAGTCGCGCTCATAGTGGTATGTTCTGCTTTTGTTTAATTTATGATGTTTTTATGTTGTCATTGTTTTGTTCACGTTTTAAAATCTGTTGTTTTTGTTTACTTCTTTCCAGTTGGATATGGCAACTTCCGGTAAGGGTGGAATAGGAAATTACATTGGTATATGTGTCATAGTAGGCTGTTTTGGAGTTGCAGATGCTCATGTTCAAGGTGGAATGGTTGGAGATTTAGCCTTCATGTGCCCTACATTTATGCAAGTGCGTGACAGTAACATTTTTAATTTTGTTTTGCTTCAATTGCTACATTATGTTTGTATTGTGACTCATGAATTATGCAGTCGTTTTTTGGTGGTCTTGCTGCATCCGGTGCACTTACCTCTGGTTTAAGGCTAATAACCAAGGCAGCTTTTGAACATAGTAACAACGGCCTACGCAAAGGAGTTAGTATGTAATTCTGATGCAATTTTAATGTTTCTTCATATACTATGCTAGAGTTTCCCCTGGTGAGCAACTTATAATTGTTGAATTCACAGTGTTGTTCCTTGCCATCTCTGCATTCTTTGAATTCCTATGCATCCTTCTATATGCATTCATATTCCCTAAGCTACCAGTTGTGAAGCACTACCGCTCAAAGGCAGCTGCAGAAGGATCAACAACTGTTGCAGCAGACTTAGCTGCTGCAGGCATCGGAACACAATCCATGGAAAAAGTAGGCAACTTTTTCTCCTGAACTAAAAAGCTGTTATAGGTGATATTCATGCTCATAATATTTTGATATGTTTTTGTTCACTGAACAGGCTGGTGGTGATGCCAAACAATCAGAACGCTTGAGCACCAAACAATTATTGTTTCAGAACATTGATTATGAATTGGACTTGTACTTTATTTATGTCATCACCTTATCAATTTTCCCCGGATTCTTGTATGAAAACACTGGTACCCACCAATTGGGATCATGGTAAGTGTGCATACCTTTTTTCTGAATAGATCCTTTTTTGCTATAACTTTATTTGCATTACCTGTGATTCATCATTCATAGAATCAAATTAAAATTCAAAAGACAAACTGTTTCGTATTATCTTGCTCCTGGGCAGAGCCAAGTTGGTTTCATTCAGTTCCTAACCAATGTAAGATAAGACCTGCTAGTTGAAATTCTGATAATCTCTTAATTTTTTTTTTAAATGTCAGGTACCCTCTAATTCTGATAGCAATGTACAATGTTTGGGATCTGATAGGAAGATACGTTCCACTGATTAAGAAAATCGAGCTGAAATCACGGAAGGGCCTCATGATCGCGATCCTCTCTCGTTTCTTGATGATCCCTTGCTTCTACTTCACTGCAAAATATGGTGATCAAGGCTGGATGTTATTTCTCGTATCCTTCTTGGGACTCACAAATGGTTACCTCACTGTTTGTGTCATGACAGCTGCACCTCAAGGATATAAGGTTGGTGAAATTTTAATTTCAGAATCGATACAATTTGTCATTTTATAATCATCTCAAGTATCACATGAAATTTTAACACAAAACTGGAATTTTATAGGGTCCTGAGCAAAATGCACTGGGTAACTTGCTCGTGTTATTCCTACTAGCTGGGATATTTTCTGGTGTTGTTTTAGGTTGGTTATGGATTATTGGTAATGGAAAATTCTGAGGAGTACTCAAAGATTGGTATGTGTGACAGGACAATAGCTAGCACTGCATTTAAGTTGGGGATGAACATATATATACTTCTGGTTTCAAATCTGCATTTTGTGCGAGTGTTTTGCTTTTCTTTCTACATATCAACTTTCAGCTTCTAGGAAATTAGTGGAGTATAGAGAATGATATAGAGATTTCCACATTTGATTATTAAGCATCTTTCTGGATTGCAAAGAATGTAACAGAAATTGTGGAGTTCAATTTACACCGAAAGAGGAAAAAGAAATGGTTGTCTTGTTCAAGTTCTGATGTACATTCACTCTTTCCCTTTGTTCAAGTTTTGGCTGCCATTCAGATACTAGACTTGGCATGGCCAATAAGTAAGTTTTTAGCGTGCAGTACTGATTTTGGGCGGTCATGTAACGATAAAATCACTTCTAAATTTTTAGTGACGATAGAGTCATCCAACTAGTGCCATTTGGATTGGCTTATCTTTAGGTGTTTTTAAGTTAAAATAATTTTTAATTATTTTAAAGTATTTGAGTTAAGCTAAAATAATACTTATTAACACTTATTTTCAAGGCAAAATAATAAAAATAAGGCAAACATGAAATTTTAACTTGCATCTTTTGTTAAGTCAAAAGCTAATCCAATTAGGCTCAACCTAACTTTTTAAAATTTAAGTTATATTTGACCTTTTAGTCTTAAAAAGATGATGTGGCATTTTAGTTCACACATTAATTTTCGAATTTCTAAAATGGCAGACTAAGCTATGAACATTTGCAAAAAGAACATTATGAAAATTTGACAAAATGATTTGAATAGGTTTAAAGTAATGCGCTAGATAATATTTCAAAAAACTACACTATATTAGAAAAGAGCGAAGGATAATTGAAGTTATAAAAAGCGGACTTTCAAACATGAGTGACGTTAATTTTAAAAAAATAATTATAACTAGAGGGCACAAATATGATCCAAAAGTATAATACTTGCAAAAAGATAAGAAATGACCAAAAAAAATATAAATGAATAGATAAATATTTAACTTTCCAAAGTATAGGAGCAAATATGAACATCAAAAATGCTCAAGGGACTATCTTAAATCTACCCCAAACACAAGGGCCACTTTTACCATTTTATCCAAAGTTTAGTAACAAAAATAAGTTGGCGCGCAGAGTGCAAACCCTACTCCAAGGCTCCAAGCTCGTCTCTCACTCACCTCTGTGCTCGAGTTTGTTGCAGACTTGGTATGTAATCACGCTTAACAAAACCTTCAATTAGGTCTTTCAATAGGTACATTTTACCGAATTTCTACGAGTTTTATTCTTCTTTGCTCCAAGTATAAATGTTGCTTCTTAACAGTCGCAATGTTGATATACATACATGCCTTTTTTACTTGTTTTATTTCTGCATGTTGAACCTGAGATGAAAACTAAGGTGATTATCTGTGAGTTTGCTTTATAACCTGTAAGGCATTTTTGTTGCAACTGATGGAAGAACCTCATGAGAAAATTGTCCAATTTTATATTTGACGAAAAAAAAATTGGACGTAGGCTGATTTTCAAACTCATTTTGCTTCCGTTTGGCCTTAGATTTTGAAGTTGAAATTTGAAAATTCGAGTTTTTGAAACTTAAAGTTGAGTTTGGACATGCATTTTACCGGGGAAAAGTTTGAAGTTTCCTGAGTGGGAATGAGATTTCTCCTAAAAACTGGAAAATAATCAAATTTCAGGGCCAAACAGATGTTTGAAGATAAATTTTCGAAATTAAATCCAAAATATATGGTGAAAAGCTACCTTTATTAGGATTTAGGAAGTAGGAAACATGGCCAACAATGAAGAAAATTCATAAGTTAATCACACCTTAAAATGTCTTGGTATCTGAACTAAAGGTGTTGTAAGCCTATTTGCCACCTAATGTGAGGGCTTAAGTGTGCCTCAAGCGAGTCTTTGACAACACTGCTTTTATCTGGGGTCTTTTATTCGTGTTGAGTATTGACATATTTTATCTGTTTGACTCATATTTCTTGTAGCTATTTGGTATCAGTCTTATGAGGGCACAACAAATTATATATTTTCTTTGCATTTCACATATGAAGTTCATCGTGCTTTTCTTGTGTTCTCTTCCCTACTATTCTTACACAAATCGTCGTGATAACCTTAATGTTTAATGACATATGCTATTTGTCTATCCTCTGAAAATTTAGTGACCAGGTTGTTGACAAAAGACTTGGCATCTTAAGTTCAATTAGTCAATGAGAGCGTCTTCTTGATAGTTCAGCAGATGTTGCTCGTACCACCAATTCACCCGAAGCATTGCAGCTATATCTGTGGCAAATATACAGTTATTTGGTAGCTAGCAATACTGATTCGTAAAGTTGTACATTATATTTTAAGAAACTATTGGTGTGAGCGAGTATGATTCAAGATTCTTCTGTGTAGTTTTTTCCTTTAATTTAATCCAATTGTCTTTCTAGTTATAGTTGAGAAAGATGGCAATATTACAGCTGGTAGGTAAATGTACGCTGACAGTTGTTTTAGAGAGTTGTGTTTATAGTGAGTTGCATAGCATTGATGCCACGATGTGCATCAGACTTTGTAGACAACTTCGTTTACTTATCTTCTGGAATGAATCCCTTATCCCCACTGCTTAAATGTTATGCACTTTTATGTTTAATTCAGTAAGAGAATGAACAACAATTTTTTTCGTTATACATGAAAAGGTTTTGTATTTGTCGTTCATCCGTAAAGCTGGAGAAGTTAATAGAAACATAAATTTCTTTCCTTATGGTGAAACTTTCTCTAGTTGGCTAGTCATAGTTTGTCTCGGGTTGCTACTTGGGTTTGGGAAAGTTGATTTCAGTGTTTGACTATTTTGTCTAACCAAATTTGCATGTCTTTTTTGTCATTGGAGTAGGAGATCAAGAAATTGATGATATTGGAAGTCTTCAAGGTATTGGTTTCCTCATGGCTGGAACAGAAAATATAACTAATGATTATATTGAAGGTCAGCATCGTATTAACTACAAAATTTATTTCTAGTCTATGATATACGAAATTTAGTTCCCTCAATTTGCTTGCTTCTTTTGTTTGTTTTTCTCCTCTCTTTTTTTTTATTTGATAGTCCCTTCACGCCCATTGCGTTCAAATGTTGTGAAGTTGTTAGAGGTGGAACAGAGAAGGAATGAAATAAATGAGAAGAAATTCAACTTGGAAATAGAAGCGCTCAAGGTCGTATCTGGACTAGAGAAGTATATCTTCTTTCTTTTCGCATATACAGGAGGAATGAGTATCTACCTAACCACCAAAATACCATCTGCTGCTGCGATTGCCATCTCTATTCTATTGATGTGTTTATTTTTGGCTGATTCGTTCCTTCGTATCAATATGGCAAAATCAAGGATTACAAAAATGAACATTGTCATCATGTTTTTGATGGAAGGATATAAAAATGTAAGAGAAGAGGCAAGAACTCTAATGGAATTGGAACGAAACAGGAGAACGCTAGCAGCTAATGTTGTGGATAACAGTGAAGGTCCTGTCATGAACATGGATTCTTTTATTGCCAGAACTATGACTATTTATGATGATGCCACAGATTTTTCCGACTTTGAGAAAGTTTACCATAAGATGATCTACATGTCTTGGGGGATTTGTGGAGGTATCTACATTCCTGTTGTGCTGATCATGTCAGTTTGTAACTATTACTATGGTGAGTACTTTTTTTAAAAAAAAATGTTTCCTATGATTTTTTTAACCTAATGTACAGCAATAGTTCCACACTTTTGCTAAACGATTTCAAAGTCTATTACGTGATTAAAGAAAAATAAATTTTGAAGTCTATTTTGATGCATGCTAAAGCATGATCTTTTAAAAATATAGGTCTTTTTTATGCTAACCATCTGTTGATTTATCAATTACAGGAGCGGATTCCTCATCTCCTGAGAAGCTGTCTTTTGATGTATGAGATGTTCAAGCTCTGCATCAGTTCTAGTCGTAATGGCAGCAGATCAGCATTTTTATTAGAGGAGCTATAAATACTTTTTGTCATGGCAGTGATCCTTACTTTTGGCTGGAAAATGCAAAACATTATCATATCACCCTGTAATTACAGATTCATCATACTTTTGCCTGCTGCTGTTGCAAGTAAACGTCTCCAACTACCTGAAAACCATGCACATTAAAATCACTACGTAATATGTTCACTTGTGCTAATTTAATTTGCAATATCTTTCTTATGTACGAAATGTTACATGGTATAGTAAACATGTGCTAGATATTTTATTATTTATAGCTATACTTTTAAAAATTTACATTTTATAACTATACTTGATTCTTTCTAGCATCTCCCGAGTAAGCTGATTTTTTGTTTGATCTAGTGCCTAGCAATTGGAGAGCCTCTATGCTTGTGGACCACAAATAGGATCATTTGATGCCGCTGTCCAATTGTTGTCCTAATCTAAGTTTTGAGAGAATTAATATGGGGAATTTGGCTTACGTTCTGTAAGACTTTAGGAAAGACACATTTTATATTTTTCATGACTTCGAGGCTAACATCGAAAACTTCAAAATTTATTTTGGTGATGTAGTCGTGATAGAAGGATATTTCATCAATTTTTAAGATTTATGGTATATTTAACCAATTGGAAACACGAGGATATTTTGCCACAAGACCTATGTAACAAACTCCTAATTATAGAACAAGAAAAATAGAAATTAATGTGAATGTCTATTGAGAAAAATTATTTACGCTAAAATAGCTTACTTTTGTTTTATAAACTTAAAATGGCCTACCGGCCTTGTTCGTAACCAAATATAGCTGCTTGGCTATTTCACTTGCAAAGAAAATGACAAGATATTTGGTGACTTTGATCTTTTCTTTAAAAAAAATCTTTTATTTCTGTTGTGCTATTAAATTTCTTATTATTGTTTATATTTTGTTATTATCTTTTTTCCCCCTTTTTTAGTTGTTGATCTTTTTTTTGGAAAAGTAAATATTTATGTCATATTTTTTATTTATTCTTCTATTTAATAAGGTGAAATGTACGATAGACAAATAAATATTGATATTAATACATTATATAATTATTTATATAATCTATATCTATATCTATATCTCTATATCTATTTATATTTATATTACCTTAAAAGCACCAACTCCACAATTTCCAATGTTAAATTACTAAAATACCCTTTTTAGCAAAACCTATCTATCTATATTACCTTACCCGAAGAGATGATCATGCAAAAGTAATTAATGTCGTTAATGACGATGACTGTAAAGATGTTAATGCCATTAATGACGCCGATTGTAAAGATGATATGTTGAAACCACGCTTGGATACAACGCGACCATTCACTCCGAATAGTAGTATAGATTACGTTCCTCCTCTACAGGCGCCTTCATCCGACAACCATCTTCGAAAGCATTGCACTGTTTCCCTCACCTTCTTACAAAATGGTCAGGATTGAATCCTTCAATTACTAGGTCATAATGACGAGAGATATTCCGACGAGCCTGAGTCAGGGTGATTCGACTTGAAACATGCCGACTGAAATATTCTGCAGATGACAGTTTTATTGTAAAAAACAGTGGCGTCCACCAGCCTCCAGAGGTACGTGCAGTGCTGATGAACTTTAACATGTGAACAGAAGTTTGTGTTTTTTGATTTCAGATCAGTAAACTATTTTACCTTTTCTTACTTGACCTTTCAACAGATGCTCTCAACTCTCTATTGGCAACATATATCTGAAAAAGAATTTAGGAAGTTATGTACCGACAATAAGCTATTCACGAAGATATTCAGTCATTCCCTCACCATGAAAAGATTAATAAGACCTTTATTCTTATAAAAAAAAAATAGAGATCCCCATGAATAAAAGCACCAGCAACCCCTCGGTCCACTTAAGTTGCAACCTGTAAGAAACTTTTGCTTTGTACACATAGATAATTTGTCGCGAAAAGATTAATGTACATGCACCTTCTGAGTGTATGCGGGTCGTAATTTCTCTTGATTTATTCTCTTGGTTCTACTTTTACTGTTCGAGTATTTTTGTTGGGAATTGTTCAAGTTTAGATTTAAAAAATTGTTCTACATCAGACATGCTGTGAAATCATATTATTGTCTTCTGCATAACAATTTCCATTATGTTAGGTCATGATTATATTTTCTACTCCAGGTTGATGATTTGCATCTTTAACTTGAGAGCCATCTAGCCAAAACAAAAGTAGCAATTTGTGGAGTTGTATTTCTAACATTGTTTTTTCCAATGTCAAAAATGTTAAGATTATCATCTGCACATCAGAATGTTAGAACGTTTGTTCTAAATATAAGCTTTCCAAATTTTTGAAGAATGTGGTGGTTTTGAAGGAATTTGTTATCGTAACAAACAGAAGAAAATGATCTAGATGGGCAATGAGGATTCTACAGTTTTTGAAAAGGTAGTCTTAGGAAGCTTTTAGATGATATATAATACTCTTCCTAACTCTACAAATAAGAAGACGAATTCAATTCTGTACTAATAGTTCTGAAGCATGAATGATTATCCAAATAAGGAGTTTTATTGTATCTTCCATATGCCACACCATATGCTGGTAATTTGCACAATATATCTACATAATACAATCATCTTCTTTCAGAACTATAGCTTCTTACTCTCACCCTCTACTTTCCTCAAATTATTTTTCCCGTTTTGCGTTCTTGCTTTATTAACTGTAAGGACTATGTACCACATATGACCAAAGAGTTTGAAATCTTCACACTAATGGTGGAAACAATTATTTATACAGTTGTCACTTATAAGGTCATTATAATGAATCTCTATTATTATAAGCAATTTCCTATCAACACATATATCAGATAACTCCACAAAGACCTAGACTGACAAGAAGAAATCACAACCTCATGGTCCTCAACCATTTCATTGACTACAAGGCCACACCTTTGCTTATGTGTTTAGCACGTGTTTGACATTTATTTTCTCACTAGGGAAAGCTAACAAATTAAGACAATCTGGAAACACAGATCAAGTGATGAAACTAGAACTAGGCTTGAAGCTTTCTCTCATCTCACATGTAGCTAGCGATTGACCATAAATTTGGCAAATTTACTTTTAAATATTTTCAAGTTTCAAGTTCCCAAAAACTGGTTCAGACCAACTTTCGAGTTTTTTGGACTTCCACCTACAAAACATCAATTGTTTTCTGAGATAAAATGCATGTCCAACCACAACTTCAAAAACTAAATTCCCAAGGATCTATGGAAAGAGAGCATCATCATTCTATATCAATCGATCAAAGTTGTTTCTCGTCGTAGCTTAATGAAGAGAAAGGAGAAAAGAGTAACGAACCACTCCTTGTCCAGATTGAGCACACCAACCATTAGGAACTCTACTGGGAGAATGAAGCTTATACCATTCACTCAAACTTGCTTTTCTCAAATAATAGCCCCTGCATTCCTCAGTTTCTCCACAACTCCAGCTCCTCGGGGCACTTCAGATCCATCCTAGCAGAGCAAAAGAACAAGCACTGGTATTCAACTTATCCTATTTCTCAAATGTGTCCCTAAGAAGCACAGGGATTCCATGTAAATCTCCTAAGAACCCTCCATCTTTATTACACTTAGCTCTGTTTCGATCAGCCTGATCAGCTATATTTTGGGCCTCCGTGTTTACCTAGATAACACCATGAAGTAGCAGATGTAGGGTTTCTATTTGATGAAGGTAAAAGTCGATGAATTTTCTTGCGGTGAATTTTCCCTGAACAAATTCTTGTTGGATATGTTTAATGGTGGTTTCTTCAATCTTAAAAATCGAGCTGGATTCCATATCCAAGACAATTAGTATAAAAACTGTGAGATACTATATGATACACTCAAGGATCATATAAAGTTCAGTTTTCTTCTCGGGTAGAAGTTGCCATGTGCATTCGTATGAAGCTACATCTCTTCAAGCCTCAAGCATAGGGGATTATTATTATTTTCAAGAGGAATTTTAAATTTCTTGATTGCAAGTAAGGTACGCCAGTTTGTTTTCATTAAGGATGAGTTGTATTTGACGTAAGAATATTTTCTGAAAAATGTTAACGTGCAGCTTTTGACGTGATTTTGAACTTGTGGCATACCACATGTTGTGGATGCTTGGTTCTCATGAAGCTTTTGTTTGTTTCACTCTAGACACTGCATATGTCATTTGGAATATTGTAGTAAGTTTTATTTTCCTGGAATTGTCAAGATCCACAAACTTGGAACCACATATTTTCTAATAATTAAGCTCATGAAAAGTTGTATTTTGCTTTTTATGACAGGGTGTATCGTTATTACTTTGACCTTTCCCTCGAAAAGAAGAGACCCTACTGTTTGTTTTAACCAATAATTTGTTTAAGCCATAGTATTGATAAGCTTAGACTGTTGGTGAATGATTTACTTGAGGTTATGCTCATAATAAGATAGTTTGATTACATCCAATTGCTTGATTTCCCTGAATGTTATATCACTCATTTCTATGATGGTAAGAGTTCCTTGTCAAAAGACCACAATAAGAGTTGCGACAAGGGGAAATTTAGGTGCATTGGGAGTTAGATCATAGATGGTTTGGTCAGAATATACCTACTGCTAGGGGCAGGGTAGACTGATAAGAATTTTAAAATGTCATAATTTTTAGTCTTCAAAGAAGGCATTAAAGATGAATAATTTGTTTATACGCATGAAACGTCGCTGCACTTTTTTTTTCTATTTATATTTATCATCTATACATTCTTAATTCTTTAATTTTTTAATATAGTGCAAACAACGCACACATCTTTGGCTGTAAGTTATTGGTTGGTGTAAGATTATATTATGTAATTCGATATACACATCTATGTAAATTATATTATGCGACTCAATATACACGTGCAACGCACGTGCCGAAATACTAGTATGGATATACGCATCATTGATACAATGTCAATACATCAGTATTATTCTAAGGCAGCTGCAGAAGGATCAACAACTAGCTGCTGCAGGCATCCAAATTCAATCAATCGAAAAAGTAATGTTAAATATGATGAGATACTTCAGAACTAGAGTGACTGTTCAAAGAAGAAATTTTGCACTTCCAAACATTGTATCTTCCTATTAGATGCCAAACATTTCATCTGAAGTATCGCATCATATTTAACACTTTGGTTTGAATTTTGTAGGGGCCTGAGCAAAATGCACTGGGTAACTTGCTAGTGTTATTCCGAATACATTAATTATGATTCCTACCAAAGCAAATGGATAGAACTGTATAACCACTTTCAGCCCATTTTGTGCTCAAAACTGATTGGGCTTCTTGTTTCTTATTGAAAGGGTCGTCATTACGTAGAATGTCCATCAAATGTGTTGGTCTTGATATTCTGCCCTCCATAAGAGAAGTCTTACAAAAATGTCCTCTTTTTCACTTTAAGTTGAATTAAAGACATTTTTACCC